>SJYW01011135.1:0-13800 GCA_006410735.1 Raphicerus campestris
CCCCAACCATCAAATTACCCTAAAACTTGGCAATGTAAAACAACAAATATTTAATCTCAGGGTCTCAATTCTGAGGGTCAAAAATCTGGAAATGGTGTAGCTGGGTGGACTTACTTCATATATTCTCACAAGGATATAGTCAGATGACTAGGGCTACCATCATCTGACTGGGGCTAAAGAATGTACTTTGAAGATCATTATGTGTCCCTCGGCAGGAGGCTTCAGTTCTCAGATGCTTACAACATGACAGCTGCCTTCCCTAAACAGTCCAATAGGAGACAGAGAGTGTGCACAAATGACCCAGATGGAAGCGGTAGTGGCTTATAACCCACCCTTGGAAGTGAAAGACCATCACTTTTTTAACTCACACAGACCAACCCTGGTACCTGTGAGTGGAGAATATATAATAGCCTGCATACCAAGAAATGGACATCATTAAAGGTTATCTTTGAGGTCACCAACTCACTGAACGTGGAGGGTTGTCGAAGGTCTTTTATGAGAAAGTGCTGTTTAAGTGAGACACGAAAGTTGAGTAGGTGTAATGAGGGTGATTTGGTGGAAAGCCTTTACCAGGTGGTCACAACTTGGAATGTTTTGAAACAGTGAATGATTGCTAGTGAAGACAGCGCAGAAAGAGACAGAAATAATGTGTTGAGAGATAATGCTGGAGAGGTTGGCGGAGACAAGACCAAGCGTGTCCTTTTAGGTCAAATTGAAGATTTTGTTCTTTGGAGACTTAAGTTGGTAAATGACATGATCAGATTTACTTAAAAAAAGTTTTTAAGTCTGTCTTCTTGCTATAAGCAAGATAGATTATAGGTTGGGAAGCCAGTTTAGAAGGTATTATAATTGTCCAGGCTAAAGACCATGGTGGATGAGAACATTAGCAGCAGAGACAGTCGTGGACAGACATAAAACGTATTTAGGAGGAAAATTTGTCAGAACTTCGAGATGTACCTGCCAGGGTTATCCAGGCTGATTAGTGAGGTTCTGGCTTCTAGAATAGGGGTGGATGGAGGCGACATTTGCTAATAGAGTGAACCCTGGAAAAAGGACCAGGTGTATGGACTACATGATGGGCCTGACCCTGAACTTACACACATCATTACATGTACTAAGGAAATGTGACAGATGGTTAGGGTACAGGGATGACAGGAAGGTCTTTACCAACAAAAATGTAATTCCACTCTTATCCACAAAAGCACACTGCATTTTAAGAACCATCTCACAGGTTTGGGATTTTTTTGTTTTAATTTATGTGTAAGTAGCTAAAATCTGGTAAGTATGACAGGGATTTCTTGGCATTTCTCTGTTGATTGTCATCCTTGTCTTTTAAAGCATGTTGTTGAAATCTTTTAAAGAAAGAAAGAAAGTGAAGTCACTCAGTCATGTCCAACTCTTTGCGACCCCATGGACTGTAGCATACCAGGCTCCTCCATCCTTGGGATTTTCCAGGCAAGAGTATTGGAGTGGGTTGCCATTTCCTTCTCCAGGGGGTATTTAGACCCAGGGATCAAAGAACCCAGGTCTCCTGCATTACAGGAAGACGCTTTACCATCTGAGCTACTAGGGAAGTCCCATCTAGGGAAATCTTTTAAATCCCAACTTAATTTGTTTCTTGAAGTGTTCGAGTCCATTAGGATGTATCAGTTCAGATCTCCATTTCTGTTTCCCACTGCCTCTAAAATAAATTTCCTATCATTCTCTCATACGATTTCTCTAATACACATACATACATTCCTACTTATCAAGAAATCAAGTATTACATGTCATAAAATTGTAACATTTAAGTCTGAGGAGACAAACAGATGATCATTCTTAAGTTCAAGCCAAGGAATATGGTAATTGAATACCTACTTTGTTGTGTTTTAACTTTTTTTTTTTGGCCACGCTGCATGTGGGATCTTAGTTCCCTGACCAAGGGTTGAATCCACCCCCCGGCAGTGGAAGCATGGAATCCTAACCATAGAACCACCAGGGAAGTCCCTGAACAGTTACTTTGTGAACAGGCTCTGTGTCAAAAGCTTTCATGTTTTTAAAAATGGCATCTCATATTACCTATCCAAGATCTAGCCTGTGTTAAGCACTGTTCTAGACATATGTTACTTGCCATGCAGTGGACTTAAGAGCTCTCATCTCCCATCCACTCCCCTGGAGAAAGGCAGAGGAAAAGAGCCAAATGCCTGTGTGCAACTTACACTCCCAGCACGGGCGCATGGCACGAGCACACGGATGGCACAGCAGTAGCAGATAAGATTTGGCCCATAGGTGTTGCCCCATAGCTATGCTCAGCAAGGGTGAAATCCCTAAAATATAGATTAATATCCATGGCATTAGGAATTTTTGTTTTGCTTGGTTCATTGCTGATTACCAGCCTCTGGGCACACTTGTTGCAAGAATGAATGAACAAATCATCATCTTTCTTAAATTTACTATTTCAAAATCATTTAAATATGGAGATAAGTTGCAGAAATAGTATGAAGTTTTGCCATAACCAGTTTCCCCTGTTAGCCTCTTACGTAACCATGTACAATGATCAAAGCTGAGACATTAACATTGACACAATACTGTTAGCTAAGGACTCTTTGGATTTCATTTTTTTTTCCCAACTAAAGTCTTTTTCTGTTTCCAGGTCCATATTATATTTAGATGTCTTGTACTCTCCAATTTGGGGGAGTTTCTCCTCAACCAATCCTAGTCTTTCATACCTTAACTTTAAAAAAATAAACTGTAATAAGTTATTCTGTAAATTGTCCTTCAGCTTAGACTTGTGTGATGACTAAAACCTGGAAAAGACTTTGTACTGAAAAAGACATCATAAGGAATTGGTGCTTTGGGTAGATTTGATGGAGGAGAAAGACTTGGATGGAGAGAAGAGTGGAAAGAGGAGTTTTCAGGCCAGAAAAAACTCTGTGCCCACATCTCTAACTGGGAGCACTTCGTGCTGTTGTGGTTCTTCTCTGCATGTCTAAGTGTTGGGTAACCTGAGTTGACTGATGAAGAGTTGTAATCACACCTTGTCTAGCTGCCCTGCTGCTTTGCATCTTGCCTTTCTCTCATCAGCAAGAAGATCTTCTGATTTGGGCTCAACTCCAGCTTCCAGATGCTGCTGGCTGTGATATGGATTTGGGCTGTGGTTCCTTGGATAACAGAGCTGATGGGCTTTTTGCTTTTTAGTAGACTTTATGCTCTTCTGTAGTCTGGTGACACAGGGCCTTCTATTTATTTTTACTATGACTATTATATTGGTTAAGATTCAGCAAGCACTGTGCCAAGCTCTAAGCCAACTTTTCTCAATGGGGAGCAATATCACCCATAAGGGGAAAAAACATTGGGTCTTTTGGAAAGTGAAAAAAAAAATTCTTCTTGTGTATAAGTACATAATACCGGAACAGCCATATGAGATATCTGTGGTATTAAAATTTCATTGAAGGGGGCAGGTGTTGATTAGGGGAAAAGAAATCTTAAAAACTTACTGATAGGGTCAATGAGGGAGAAAAAAGGTTGAGATATGTTGATTTAGGCCAGATGACTTGCTTATGTCATCTCATTTTAATTCTCAACATTATCTCAAGGGACATATTCTTATTATTCCCATTAAAAAATACAAATGGGGAAATTGTGAATTAGCAAAATTGAGTACCTTCCTCAAGGTCACAGAACCAAGTGTAGATTAGGGATATCCATTCAGGTCAGGTAGGCTCCAAGGTCAAGATCTAAACAGTGATCATCCTTGTCAATTTGTAGCCTTATTCATGAAAACCAGTAAAAAAGAAAGTCAATAGAATAAAACCATAACATATCGTAAAACCAAGGAAAAGTTTTCTAGGCTTACTCAGTAATGAGAATTTCCTGTTATATTATTACCCCATGATTAAGGTTAATAATTGTGGGTCAGTTTGCATACATTTACAGTGTTGGTATTAAGAGTCTAGTCAGCTACAGGAATGTAATTGCATGAAGGCAAGTTTTTTGTCTGTCCACTGTTGTATCTCCACTGCTGAGAACAATGCAACACATACTAAGTGCTCTAAAAATACGTGTTGAATAAATAAAAACAAAAGGTTATTGTATTTTAAGAAAAAAAATTCAGAGCCGAACTTAATTACATCTGTTTGATGTTAACGCCGTGATGCTTCCTCTTAAAAAAATAAACAGCAACCACCAAAATGTATGAGAAGACACACACCTACCACAGTGAAAATAAGTTCTGGGTGGCCATTTGAGTTTGACATAGCAACTGCCTCCAGCTACTCAAACTCCAAACATTTGACTTAATATTGTCATACCATGCAGAGCTAAGAGAGATTAAATCAGACTTAATTTTTCCATCCATTTTGAGGGGTTAAAAAAAACAATCAATATTATTGTTTGAGACAGAATATTGATAATACAATTGGCTGAAATATACAGTGTCATCTTTTCTTTTTCAATGGAGTGTCAAGACCAGCTATTTCTGTTTTGAGGTAGGAACTAAACCTGAATCTGAGATGTATTATAGTCATGGACAGATGAACACAAACCCGAAGTTGTATGGGATGTAATTTCTTCCCCTTGAGAAACTTTACATTTACTATCTGTGAATAGGAAACATAAATTAGGTTATTACACATAGTGCATCTCATCAGCCTTACCAAGAGGGAACACGTGTGTCTCCTTGAGATACTGCGAAGGTTCAGGAGTGACTGTAGAATTAAGCTGGGTTTGCCAAACTATCCCTTCCAGACAAATGCAAATTTCAGTTCTCACAGACCCTTCCTGAAATAAGTAATTCAGAGGATCAGGCCCAAGAAAGGCTTGGTTGGCTCAGAAGGAGCCCATTTTCATATATATGAGTGGAGATAGGCAAAAAGGTGGTGACATCACCACCAAGTCCTCATTTTCTTATTCTCAGTGGCATATACCAGCAGCATTGAGAGGGCTTCTAAGAAGGTTTACCATGAGTGCAAATGAAATAAGAAGTCATGAAGGTCAGAATCTGAAAGTGGGGAGGAATTTTGCTGGCTGCTTCAAAGACTAAGTCACTCTCCTGCCTCCATGTTAGATGAGCTGCTTTTGGATGTGGGTTCAAATATCTCTTTCTCTAAATCACATTTTTCTTAGGGTCCTGTTAAGTGGCTTTTTTGTTTCCCTTTGTTTTTATTTCTTTTTTCCGCACCACTGGAAACTCATAAACCTTGGCATTACATGGTAATTAGATGGTGATGCTGGGAAATGGAGACTGAGGACACACACACTCTCTCACTCTTACACAGACACAGTCACACTCAAACCCTATTACCTTGGCAGACTGTCCTCCAGCCTTCTTCATGGAGAGATGAGTACTTCAGGGCTTCTAATTACAGGCTTTCTGCCTTCCAGAACCCTCTCAGCAGGAACACCGTGTACAACAGACACTCCTTTCTACACACTGAATACCTTAGTACAGTTGTTTGAAACTGAAAGTCACTTTCACTTCACCAGAAGGCTCTCAGTCACCTCCACCCACCCCCTTACCTTTCTGGAGTTATTAGCATAGACATTCCTTTACTGCATCTTTTCACAATCAGGCTTGTCTAGTCTTGTAATGAGCTCCACTAGAGAAACTGTGTTAGGTTCACTCTGGGAAACCCCTCATGTCAAATCCTTCTGCTGTGGCTGCTGGGGGTGGGTGGGGGGCAGACACAGGAGTAAATGGGTTGTGGTGTTTGCTCTTTTGGCTAATATTTTTCCACACGTTGGAAGGGAGTCCCACTCAGACCGTCGATGTGGATTTCATGGTCCTCCGCTTCTATAACTCACATGGAAACTTCATTTTAACATTATGTAAAGTGTTTCAAATAACTGCATTAGGGCTTCTTCCTTGGGAGATCATTTGGGGTCTCAGGCAGTGACGTGCATTTGCTGGAGAGCAACCCCAGTGTTGTCAGATTGATGAAATTAGAACTAAAATTCTATATGAATCTAAAGGAAATGCTGAGGTGAGGTGATAGATTCAAAGGGAGCTTTTTATTTCCCCCCTCTTAACCCAGGGAACTCACCTTTTTCAGGTTTATCCTTGCCAGAGAAGAGGTGAAGTATTTTCCAGAGTTCAAAAGGCATGCCCCTTGACCTTAAAAGTTTACAAAAGGCAGAAGCACAGGGAGACCAAGATTCAGGACTTTGAACTTGGACTGACCTCAGACATTGCTCCAAGCTCTGAGCTGAGTGACCTTTGACTGTTACTTAACCTCTTTGAGCTTCATCCTTTTCATCTTTCACAGACCAGACAAATAGTTCCCTCTTTCCAGGGCTGCATGATGATGAGATGGATTGGCTTTGCAACTAGAGAGTAGGGCCTCTTTTTTAGGATTTCTTTTTTTTTATTTTAAGGGACCTTGAATGCTAAGCTAAGGTGTTTGGCTTTTACTCTATGGATTGGGGCCAATCTAAGTTTCCTGAAGAGTGAAGAGACGATTTGTATTAACCAAAGGGTCACAGTGGTATACTGGAACACCAGCACAGTACTTTCAGAATAGTCTGTACCAGGAGAGAATAAAAGGCTCCTCATAGTAATTAGTAAAAGGGCAGGTGCTATTTAAGAATTGTTATTTTAAATAAAATAATGATAAGGAAGGAAGGTTCAACTTTATTCCTGATATATTTAAAAGTATATCTGACTCTCCTGTTTGACCACCATCTCCACATCCGTTTCCAAGGTTGCAACTCTTCGTGGGCCCATATTTCCTTGGTTACCCTGGACCGGGACCACGTGACCTCCCTCCCACGCTGGGTACCGTGAAAGCACTGTTTATCCACACCCCACCCCCTCCGCACCCCTACCCAGGCCCTGTGGATGGGGGTGGGCGGGAGGCCACCGCTCAGTACCGGGGACCCAGCAGCGGCCCCTGATTGTGAATAGCGCACATTGACGACGCTGCCGCCCGAGCGGGCTGGGGACGCCAGGACACTGCCTCTGCCTGCGGGCCCCATAAAAGGAGCAGCTGCCGCTGGGGCCGCTCAGATGCGCGGGGATGAGGCGGGCGGCGGCTGAGTGTGCGCCTGGACTCCGGCAGTGACCGAGGCAGACCTTGGGGCCACTCTGGGGGCCCGCAGGTAACCGTGGGCGGGCGGGTTTGGTCCCCGGGCATGGGAGTGACAGCAGGAGGAGGGCAGGGACGAGGGTCAGGGTGGCAGGAAGGAGGCTGGGCAGGGATGAAGAAGGGAGGAAGCCAGGAAGACGGGAAGGAGGAGGAAAGGGGAGGAAGGAGAGGGAGGGAGGGAGGGAGGAGGGAGCCACGCCAAGGAGCAGCTGGCACGCGCTGCACTTGCCTCCAGCCCAAGCGTCCAAGTTCCCCACCTCCGACCTCTCCCAGCTGCGGGGCCGGCACCGGGTGCATCCCTCCCCAAAAACGCTCCCGCGTAGCGCGCGAATCGCGGATACTCAGCCATGTTTTCTGGGCGATCATCTCCGGTGGCACAGCTGAGCGGCAAGGCCCCACGCGGGGACAGCCTTGGCTGCGGCGTGGGGGCAGGTGGAAGGGGATGAGAGCGTTCGCTCTTCTCCAGGCTCGAGCTGCTTAGGGCAGGAGGCCCGCTGGATGATGCTTTACTTTGCTTCCAGCTGAGTAAAAGCCAGGGTCGCCCCCCACCCCCCGCTNTTGAGATATGTTGATTTAGGCCAGATGACTTGCTTATGTCATCTCATTTTAATTCTCAACATTATCTCAAGGGACATATTCTTATTATTCCCATTAAAAAATACAAATGGGGAAATTGTGAATTAGCAAAATTGAGTACCTTCCTCAAGGTCACAGAACCAAGTGTAGATTAGGGATATCCATTCAGGTCAGGTAGGCTCCAAGGTCAAGATCTAAACAGTGATCATCCTTGTCAATTTGTAGCCTTATTCATGAAAACCAGTAAAAAAGAAAGTCAATAGAATAAAACCATAACATATCGTAAAACCAAGGAAAAGTTTTCTAGGCTTACTCAGTAATGAGAATTTCCTGTTATATTATTACCCCATGATTAAGGTTAATAATTGTGGGTCAGTTTGCATACATTTACAGTGTTGGTATTAAGAGTCTAGTCAGCTACAGGAATGTAATTGCATGAAGGCAAGTTTTTTGTCTGTCCACTGTTGTATCTCCACTGCTGAGAACAATGCAACACATACTAAGTGCTCTAAAAATACGTGTTGAATAAATAAAAACAAAAGGTTATTGTATTTTAAGAAAAAAAATTCAGAGCCGAACTTAATTACATCTGTTTGATGTTAACACCGTGATGCTTCCTCTTAAAAAAATAAACAGCAACCACCAAAATGTATGAGAAGACACACACCTACCACAGTGAAAATAAGTTCTGGGTGGCCATTTGAGTTTGACATAGCAACTGCCTCCAGCTACTCAAACTCCAAACATTTGACTTAATATTGTCATACCATGCAGAGCTAAGAGAGATTAAATCAGACTTAATTTTTCCATCCATTTTGAGGGGTTAAAAAAAACAATCAATATTATTGTTTGAGACAGAATATTGATAATACAATTGGCTGAAATATACAGTGTCATCCTTTCTTTTTCAATGGAGTGTCAAGACCAGCTATTTCTGTTTTGAGGTAGGGACTAAACCTGAATCTGAGATGTATTATAGTCATGGACAGATGAACACAAACCCGAAGTTGTATGGGATGTAATTTCTTCCCCTTGAGAAACTTTACATTTACTATCTGTGAATAGGAAACATAAATTAGGTTATTACACATAGTGCATCTCATCAGCCTTACCAAGAGGGAACACGTGTGTCTCCTTGAGATACTGCGAAGGTTCAGGAGTGACTGTAGAATTAAGCTGGGTTTGCCAAACTATCCCTTCCAGACAAATGCAAATTTCAGTTCTCACAGACCCTTCCTGAAATAAGTAATTCAGAGGATCAGGCCCAAGAAAGGCTTGGTTGGCTCAGAAGGAGCCCATTTTCATATATATGAGTGGAGATAGGCAAAAAGGTGGTGACATCACCACCAAGTCCTCATTTTCTTATTCTCAGTGGCATATACCAGCAGCATTGAGAGGGCTTCTAAGAAGGTTTACCATGAGTGCAAATGAAATAAGAAGTCATGAAGGTCAGAATCTGAAAGTGGGGAGGAATTTTGCTGGCTGCTTCAAAGACTAAGTCACTCTCCTGCCTCCATGTTAGATGAGCTGCTTTTGGATGTGGGTTCAAATATCTCTTTCTCTAAATCACATTTTTCTTAGGGTCCTGTTAAGTGGCTTTTTTGTTTCCCTTTGTTTTTATTTCTTTTTTCCGCACCACTGGAAACTCATAAACCTTGGCATTACATGGTAATTAGATGGTGATGCTGGGAAATGGAGACTGAGGACACACACACTCTCTCACTCTTACACAGACACAGTCACACTCAAACCCTATTACCTTGGCAGACTGTCCTCCAGCCTTCTTCATGGAGAGATGAGTACTTCAGGGCTTCTAATTACAGGCTTTCTGCCTTCCAGAACCCTCTCAGCAGGAACACCGTGTACAACAGACACTCCTTTCTACACACTGAATACCTTAGTACAGTTGTTTGAAACTGAAAGTCACTTTCACTTCACCAGAAGGCTCTCAGTCACCTCCACCCACCCCCTTACCTTTCTGGAGTTATTAGCATAGACATTCCTTTACTGCATCTTTTCACAATCAGGCTTGTCTAGTCTTGTAATGAGCTCCACTAGAGAAACTGTGTTAGGTTCACTCTGGGAAACCCCTCATGTCAAATCCTTCTGCTGTGGCTGCTGGGGGTGGGTGGGGGGCAGACACAGGAGTAAATGGGTTGTGGTGTTTGCTCTTTTGGCTAATATTTTTCCACACGTTGGAAGGGAGTCCCACTCAGACCGTCGATGTGGATTTCATGGTCCTCCGCTTCTATAACTCACATGGAAACTTCATTTTAACATTATGTAAAGTGTTTCAAATAACTGCATTAGGGCTTCTTCCTTGGGAGATGATTTGGGGTCTCAGGCAGTGACGTGCATTTGCTGGAGAGCAACCCCAGTGTTGTCAGATTGATGAAATTAGAACTAAAATTCTATATGAATCTAAAGGAAATGCTGAGGTGAGGTGATAGATTCAAAGGGAGCTTTTTATTTCCCCCCTCTTAACCCAGGGAACTCACCTTTTTCAGGTTTATCCTTGCCAGAGAAGAGGTGAAGTATTTTCCAGAGTTCAAAAGGCATGCCCCTTGACCTTAAAAGTTTACAAAAGGCAGAAGCACAGGGAGACCAAGATTCAGGACTTTGAACTTGGACTGACCTGAGACATTGCTCCAAGCTCTGAGCTGAGTGACCTTTGACTGTTACTTAACCTCTTTGAGCTTCATCCTTTTCATCTTTCACAGACCAGACAAATAGTTCCCTCTTTCCAGGGCTGCATGATGATGAGATGGATTGGCTTTGCAACTAGAGAGTAGGGCCTCTTTTTTAGGATTTCTTTTTTTTTATTTTAAGGGACCTTGAATGCTAAGCTAAGGTGTTTGGCTTTTACTCTATGGATTGGGGCCAATCTAAGTTTCCTGAAGAGTGAAGAGACGATTTGTATTAACCAAAGGGTCACAGTGGTATACTGGAACACCAGCACAGTACTTTCAGAATAGTCTGTACCAGGAGAGAATAAAAGGCTCCTCATAGTAATTAGTAAAAGGGCAGGTGCTATTTAAGAATTGTTATTTTAAATAAAATAATGATAAGGAAGGAAGGTTCAACTTTATTCCTGATATATTTAAAAGTATATCTGACTCTCCTGTTTGACCACCATCTCCACATCCGTTTCCAAGGTTGCAACTCTTCGTGGGCCCATATTTCCTTGGTTACCCTGGACCGGGACCACGTGACCTCCCTCCCACGCTGGGTACCGTGAAAGCACTGTTTATCCACACCCCACCCCCTCCGCACCCCTACCCAGGCCCTGTGGATGGGGGTGGGCGGGAGGCCACCGCTCAGTACCGGGGACCCAGCAGCGGCCCCTGATTGTGAATAGCGCACATTGACGACGCTGCCGCCCGAGCGGGCTGGGGACGCCAGGACACTGCCTCTGCCTGCGGGCCCCATAAAAGGAGCAGCTGCCGCTGGGGCCGCTCAGATGCGCGGGGATGAGGCGGGCGGCGGCTGAGTGCGCGCCTGGACTCCGGCAGTGACCGAGGCAGACCTTGGGGCCACTCTGGGGGCCCGCAGGTAACCGTGGGCGGGCGGGTTTGGTCCCCGGGCATGGGAGTGACAGCAGGAGGAGGGCAGGGACGAGGGTCAGGGTGGCAGGAAGGAGGCTGGGCAGGGATGAAGAAGGGAGGAAGCCAGGAAGACGGGAAGGAGGAGGAAAGGGGAGGAAGGAGAGGGAGGGAGGGAGGGAGGAGGGAGCCACGCCAAGGAGCAGCTGGCACGCGCTGCACTTGCCTCCAGCCCAAGCGTCCAAGTTCCCCACCTCCGACCTCTCCCAGCTGCGGGGCCGGCACCGGGTGCATCCCTCCCCAAAAACGCTCCCGCGTAGCGCGCGAATCGCGGATACTCAGCCATGTTTTCTGGGCGATCATCTCCGGTGGCACAGCTGAGCGGCAAGGCCCCACGCGGGGACAGCCTTGGCTGCGGCGTGGGGGCAGGTGGAAGGGGATGAGAGCGTTCGCTCTTCTCCAGGCTCGAGCTGCTTAGGGCAGGAGGCCCGCTGGATGATGCTTTACTTTGCTTCCAGCTGAGTAAAAGCCAGGGTCGCCCCCCACCCCCCGCTGCCTCCCGTCCCTGCAGACCCCACTTCACTGGCCTGCTGCCACTCTCTGAACTGTTGGCTCCCCCACCCTGTCCTTCCTCAGCCATCCGGTAGCCAGTATTTTGAGCTTCTTTTAGAGCGTTGTTTGCATATAACTGGGCTCAGCTGGAGAAAAAGGAGAGGGGCTGAGGAGGAGGGCCTTTTGTGCTGAGCCCGATTGTAAAGCCCTCTTCCCCCCACCCCAACTCTGAGCCACTGAAGGCTCCCAACAGAGAAGGACGGATGCTAAGGCACCCCAGACGTCCTTGGCTTGCTGTCAGTCAGCTGCCCTTCTCCTCCTCTATTGGGATTCTTCTGTGGGTAAAAGGTCGCTCTGAAGCTGTGAGGGCTCCGTTTCACCTGGGATGCCCCCAGACATCCCGTGGCTCTAGTTGCCATGGCGTCGCTGCCCACTCACAGGAAATGCAACTCCTGGCAATCACGCCAGTCTAAGGCAGAGTTTCTTCCTCCAGCCCGAAGTAGATCCACGTTAGCAGGTTCTGTGACTTCTCAGCGGGGTTTGGTGGTTATTACAGATCCTTGCTTGAGGAGCTCTTGGCTGGGAGTGCAGGAGTTCCTCAGTGACTCCTCAGTTGAATATTGTCCTTCATTTTCTCCTAATAATGAATTTTCAGAGCTGGGCTTTTCTACAACATATGATGTGTTTCAACCCCAGGCTGTGCTCCCTGAGATAGTCTTGTGACTGTTTGTATTTTGTCGTTTGGTTGCTCAGTTGTGTCAGACTGTGCGATCCATGGCTGAGCGTGCCAGGCTTCCCTGTCCCTCACCATCTCCCTTGCTCAGACTCATGTCCATTGAGTTGGAGATGCCATCCAACCATCTCATCCTGTGTCATCTGTATGTAAGATAGGTGATTGTAGCTCTATTCTAGAATGAGTAATGGCAGTGTTGTAGTGGTGAGCTGTCTAGAGAGCCTAAGCATTGGCTGGACACAGTTCTCAGCTCTTGAAATATATCCTCTTTGATACATAGAGCTACCAAGAATCTCTAATAGATAAATGGAAACATGGAGAGATTAATTTATCTGGTGTCTGTAGTAACCACTTGCTGGGATTTGAATCTAGGCAGTATTAGTCCAAAGCTGATGCCCTTAACTATTCTTCTTTGAGGAAGGTGGCAGTAAAATCTGTCCCTGGCATCCTCATCCTGAGCTTCCACAAGGTGGATTCAAGAAGATTCACTGTCGAGTCAGATAGACGGGGGTTGAATCTTGGATCCAACATATGTAGAATTGTGAGTTAACCTTTATCACTCCTCCATGGTTTGTCATTTTAAGTGACTGGTACATAATTTATAAACAATTATTAAATGGATTTTGTAGTTGCAGGAGCACAGTGTCATAACCAGTTACGGATTTTAAAGCCAAGGCTGTCCATGGTTACGCTCAGTCCTATCATGGAGGGGCTGAATGAACTTGGCAAAATATCTAAACTTCTCTTAAGCCTCAGTTTTCACATATGTAGAGGGGTTGTCCTGCAACCACACGTGAAGATGTACTTAAAATCCTTGACACAGAGTCTGGCATACATAGTACTCAAGAAATGTCGTTGTTGGAGTGTGTGGTTTGGTTTGGTTTGATTGTGGGGTTTTGTGTGTGTGTGAATCAGTGCGGGTTCCTGTATTGGGTTTGTTTTTGTCGTTTCTGAATCTGATTGGTTCAGCAATTACTCCTTGGGCTGTAGTGCATGATGTGCTTAGTCTTTCGTTTGTGTCTGACTCTTTGTGACCCCATGGACTATAGCCCACCAGGCTCCTCTGTCCATGAGGATACTCCAGGCAAGAATACTGGAGTGGATCTATCATAGACCCTTGGCAAATGTTGTGGGACACACACACCTGCACCCAGAACATGTACATTTGAAATGATAAGTACTAAGTGAATTCTGTCTTGTTCAGTAAGAGCGCTGTTTCTCTTGGCAAAGCAGTCACTCTGACTTTTAAGGGTTGGGGAAACTTCAAAGTTAATTTTAAAGCTGTCTGAAAACCAGCTGGAAGAATTAGCACCACACCTAACAGTTGCAAGGGGGG
>SJYW01011139.1:21082-33352 GCA_006410735.1 Raphicerus campestris
TCGTGTACACCTGTGGCTGAGTCATGTCAATGTATGGCAAAACCAATACAGTACTGTAAAATAGAATAAAGTATTAAAAGGAAAAAAAAAAACTGGAAAATTCTTAAAGAGATGGGAATACCAGACTACCTTAGTTGCCTCCTGAGAAACCTGTATGCAGGTCAAGAAGCAATCCTCAGATGGAACATGGAATGACTGGTTCAAAATTGGGAAAGGAGTATGACAAGGCTATATGTTGTCACCCAATTTATTTAACTTATATACAGAGTATATCATGTGAAATGACAGACTGGAGGGATCACAATTTGGAATCAAAATTGTTGGAAGAAACATTAACAATCTCAGATACGAAGATAATACCACTCTAATGACAGAAAAAAATGAGGTACTAAAGACCTCCTTGACGAAGGTGAAAGAAAAGAGTGAAAAAGCTAGCTTAAAACTCAACACTACAAAACTAAGAACATGGCATCTGGTCCCATCACTTCATGACAAATAGAAAGGGAAAAAGTTGAAGTAGTGACAGACTTTATTTTCTGGGTCTCCAAAATCAATAGGGATGGTGACTGCAACCATGAAATTAAAAGACACTTGCTCCTTGGAAGGAAAGCTTCTTGGAAGGACCTAGACAGCATATTTAAAAGCAGAGACATCATTTTGCTGACAAAGGTTCATATTCTCAAAGCTATTGTTTTTCCAGTAGTCATGTAAGAATGTGAGTGACGGACCATGAAAAAGGAAGAATGCCAGAGAATTGATGCTTTTGAATCATGGTGTCGGTGAAGACTCTTGAGAGTCCCTCGGACTGCAAAGAGATCAAACTAGTCAATCCTAAAGGAAATCAACTCTGAATATTCATCAGTAAGACTGCTGCTGAGGCTGAAGCTCTAATACTTTGGCCACATTATGCAAAGCCTGACTCATTGAAAAAGATCCTGATGCTAGGAAAGACTGAAGGCGAAAGGAGAAGGGGGTAGCAGAGGATGAGATGGTTAGACAGCATCACTGAGTCAATAGACACAAATTTCAGCAAACTCCAGGAGATAGTGGAGGACAGAGGAGCTTTGAGTGCTATAGTCCATGGGTTCACAAAGAGCTGGACACAACTTAGCAACTTAACAACGACAACAAATATATCAATTAAATGTGAGAAAAAGGTACACTTTACTGTCAGATTATTCTTTGCAATGTCAAATTATAATGACCAATCATTTTGATTCCATCTTCAATGAATCCAAACTTCATAAATTAGCATAAAACTTTGAGGTTTTCATAAAGTTGTTTCTCTAACAGTAGAGATTTAAAAACCCTCTGTGGAAGTATAAGTTGGAAATTGCCTGTTCAAAGAAATTTATGATTTTATTACAGCTGCATATTGACTATTCCTTTAGTAACCTGCAGGCAGAAAGTAACAGTTTATTTATTCAAACTGCAAATGAAATTGGGCAAGAAAAGTAATTAGCAAGCAACAAAAAACTAATGGAAAAGCACCATAAAACCAGTTCAGAATTTATGTGGGTTGTCAGATTGTTAGAAAAATAGCACTTTAATTTTAAAAATGTAGAAAACTATGTATATATATTTTTTCTTCAACAAACTGCCTAAACATAGGTATAGGATTTTCAAACAAAGGCTATACTGAGAAACATTCATGTAATTTCTTAACTCTTTAAACAATTTAAAATTATTCTAAATATGTTTAAGTATTGTTTCAAATGTAAACTTTATAGTGAATGATATTGTTTATTTCTTTAATTAGAGACACAGGGAATATTTGACTATGTGCTTTTTGAAATATCAGTGATGAATTTTTTTTTTTTTTGTAACTGACATCTCACTAACAGTGCTGAAGCCACCAACATAATATATATATTTAGAGAAAAAACAACAATAATTACATAGATATTACTGGTCAGTTACAAGATAATAATAGTGTTTTTTTCTGGGTGATGCTTATTTTGTGACATGAAAACATTTCCAAACCTGCCAGAAAATGTAATTTGTTACTGAACAGATAATTCTTCTTAAAGTAATATTAGTTGCTGGAATATCAACAAAGAAACATTTCATTTAAAAAGTACAAGGAGTTTCCTTAATGCTAAGTATATTGTTTAGTGGATGCATACATTTACAACAAAGAAAACACCAATTCTTTTAAAGACTTCCCAGGTAACAGGCAAGACCAGTTTACTACACAGCTATATCAGTTGACTGAAGGCTATTTTATCGCAATTATGTTTCCCTTAAAAATTTTAATGACATTAGAAATTCCTAAGAAAGTCTTCAGGAAAATGTCAAAAATTTCTTGGCCTTAGGATCAGGTAATGTGACAATCTCCTAGTCTCATTTTTTTTTCCCCCAAAACAGTGTCATAGCCATATTGGAAACTCAAACTTTGCTCAGATCTGTGTGAATTATTTTTAAGGTTTACCATATGCATTACACTTAGGCATTTTTGCAATAGACATTTTCTTTCCTTGGAAGTTTCCCTGCCTTTTGAGTACCTACTACCTGAATGTTATATAAGAATTGGCCTAGATCTGAAACTTTCATGAAGTCTTTTGGCTACTCTAGGACTCACAAATAGCTTCTCCACTTATTCAAGAGCATATTGGTGACATAAGTTGTCTTAAATCATGAAATAATGGATAAAATGAGATCTCTACTGTACATGACCACAGGCTAGTAGAAGTTGATGGGAGAGGAGAGTCAGATGTGTAAAGCATAATTAAAATGTATTAATACAGGTGGTATAATAGAAGTGCAAGCTAAATACTTTAGACTCACTTAAGAGAGAATATCTAACTGCATATGAGTGAATATGGGAACATGTGAAAATGGTTCATCCATTTGAAAGCAAGTTTTCCCAAGTCACCCTGCTTATTTAATTTATATGCAGAATACATCATATGAAAGGACAGGCTGGATGAAGTACAGCTGGAATCAGGATTACAGGGAGAAATATCAATAACCTCAAATAGGCAGATACCACCACCCTTATGGCAGAAAGAAAAGAGGAACTAAAGAGCCTCTTGATGAGGGTGAAAGAGAAAGAGAAAAACCTGGCTTAAAACTCAGCATTCAGAAAACTAATAGATGGGGAAACACTGGAAACAGGGACAGATTTTCTTGGGCTCCAAAATCACTGCAGATAGTGACTGCAGCCATGAGACTAAAAGATGCTTGCTCCTTGGAAGAAAAGCTATAACTAATCTGGACACCTTATTAAAAATCAGAGACATAACTTTGCCAACTAAGGTCCATCTAGCCAAAGCTATGGTTTTTCCAGTGGTCTAGTATGGATGTGAGAGTTGGACCATAAAGAAAGCTGAGGGGCGAAGCACTGATGCTTTTGAACTATGGTGTTGGAGAACACTCTTGAGAGTCCCTTGGATTGCTAGAAGATCAAACCTGTCAATTGTAAAGGAAATCAGTCCTGAATGTTCACTGGAAGGACTGATGCTGAAACTGAAGCTCCCATAGTTTGGCCACCTGATATGAAGAACTGACTCACTGGAAAAGACCCTGATGCTGGGAAAGATTGAAGGCAGGAGGAGAAGGGGACAACAGAAGATGAGATGGTTAGATTGTATCATTGAGTCAATGGACAGGAGTTTGAGCAAGCTCCGGGAGGTGGTGATGGACAGGAAAGCCATGAGTGCTGCAGTCCATGGGGTGACAAAGAGTCCAGCACGACTGAGCGACCGAACTGAACTGAACCTTGTTTGGATGCTTGCAAAAGATGATGTATCTGGAATGGTCTGAAGGAAAAAGTAACTGCAGTGTTTTGGTTCATTTCTTTGAGAGTTTTCCCAAAGCTTTCTCCAAGATTTTATGCCTTCAAGTCTTATTTGTCTCGTCAACCCTGCAGTGTCACGTGATTGTTTCTTGTTTTCTTCCTCTTGCTTCATGTTTATTTTTAGAACTTAAGTATAGCTGACTTACAATATTATATTAGTTTCAAGTGTACAACCTACTGATTATATATTTTTATAGATTAAAGTCCATATAAAGAAGGCTGAATGCCAAAGAATTGATGCTTTCTAATTGCATTGTTGGAGAAGAATCTGGAAAGTCACTTGGGCTGCAAGGAGATAAAATCAGTCAATCCTAAAAAAAATCAACCCTGAATACTCATTGGAGAGACTGATGCTGAAGCTGAAGCTCCAATAATTTGGCCACCTGATGAAATGAACCAAGTCATTGGAAAAGACCTTGATGCTGGGAAAGACCAAAGACAGGAACAGAAGCGGGCGACAGAGGATGAGATAGTTGGATGGTATCACCAACTCAGTAGACTGAATCTGAGCAACCACCAGAAGACAGTAAAGGACAGGGGAGCCTGACATACTGCATTCTATGGGGTCACAGAGAGTCAGACATGATTTAACAACTGAATGATATTATTATAAAATGTTGGTTATACTCTAAGTGTTGTACATTACATAGTGAAGTTGCTCAGTCATGTCCGACTCTTTGCAACCTCATGGACTGTAGCCTACCAGGCTCCTCTGTTCATGGAATTTTCCAGGCAATAGTAATGGAGTGGATTGCCATTTCCTTCTCTAGAGGATCTTCCCAACCCAGGGATCGAACTTGGGTCTTCCACATTTCAAACAGATGCTTAAAGGTCTGAGCCACCAGGGAAGTGTACATTACATACTTTAACATTTATATTATACCTACCACTTTGTAGCTCTTAATCCCCTTCCCCTATAATGCCCTTCTCCCCAAATTTCTCCCCTCTGCTAACCATTGGTTTGTTCTCTGTATTGAGTATGTCTCTGTTTTGTTATATTCCTTCATTTGTCTTATTTTATAGATTCCACATATGAGAAAATATGCAGTATTTCTTTCCCTGTTTGACTAATTTCACTAAACATAATACCCTTCATAATGGCAACCCACTCCAGTACTCTTGCCTGGAAAATCCCATTGATGGAGGAGTCTGGTGGGCTGCAGTCCATGGGGTCGCTAGGAGTTGAACACAACTGAGTGACTTCACTTTCACTTTCCACTTTCATGCACTGGAGAAGGAAATGGCAACCCACTCCAGTATTTTTGCCTGGAGAATCTCAGGGATGGGGAAGCCTGGCAGGCTGCCGTCTATGGCGTCGCACAGAGTCAGACACTACTGAAGCGACTTAGCAGCAGCAGCAGCAATACCCTTCAGGTTCATTTATGTTGACAGAAAAGGAATTTTTTTCTTTTAATGTATGAGTAATATTCATTTCAGACTTCCCCAGTGGCTCAGACAGAAAAGAATCTGCCTGCAATATGGGAGACCTGGATTCTATCCCTGGATTGGGAAGATCCCCAGAAGGAGGGCATGGCAACCCACTCCAGTACTCCTGTCTGGAGATTCTCTATGGACAGAGGAGACTGACAGGCTACAGTCCATGGGGTTACAAAGAGTTGAACACTACTGAGTGACTTAGCACAGCACAATATTCAAGAAATATAGCATATTCTATATAATTTCCATTTTCAATAAATATATAACATTATGTATGTATATATATATATGTATGAATATAATAGGTTTTCTTTATTCATTCATCTGTTGATAGATAGTTAGGTTGCTTCCATATCTTGGCTATTATAAAAAATTTATCTACAATGAACATTGGGATGCACATATCTTTAAAAATTAGTGTCTTACAGGGTGCTCGGGGCTGGTGCACTGGGATGACCCAGAAGGATGGGATGGGGAGGGAGATGGGAGAGGGTTTCAGGATGGGGAACACATGTACACTCATGGTGGATTCAAGTCAGTGTATGGCAAAACCAATACAATATTGTAAAATAAAATTAATTAATTAATTTTTAAAAAGAAAAATAATTAGTGTCTTAATTTTCTTGAGATCTATACCCAGAATTTATTGTTAGATCATATGGAAATTCTATTTTTAACACTTTGAGGAACCAAACTGTTTTCCTCTTCATTACTTTAAAACTGTATTTTTTTAAAATTTCTTAGTAGGAGTACATCAGTCTGATTTTGATTACTTCACCAGAAATGGAATAGGATGTACAAAGAGCTTTGATTTTGGAGATAAGGATTTGTATTCTATTTTACTCCTTACTGGGAAAGTAATTTATCTTTTTAGAGATTTATATCATTCATATGTAATGTGCCAAGTGTAATTTAAAATTAAATTGTGGCTCTGTGATAAAATTCTAATACCAAATTTGCTTTAGAGCAAAATATTGAATAAAATGCTTAAAATATCATTTAACAATAGTTTAAAGGGTTTCATTTACAAAGAAAACAATTTTCAGGTAAGGAAATTGGATAAAACAATTCATCCTATGCACAATACAACAAAATGGACAAGTAATTTCTTTAAAAATATAGCTTTTATAAATGCAAGTAGTTCCAAGTATCAAATGTTTGCACTAAAGAGGTGATGTAAAAAAATTTTTAAAGCCATTCTGCTATTTTCCAGATGATAGGTAAAATAATGGTAATAAAGGTCAATACATGAATTAAATATACATGGTAAATCCCAGTACTCTTCAATTTCTCTTAAGATGATCTATACTCTTATCAGTATTCCCATACTTAGTGAAAACAGTATTA
Source organism: Raphicerus campestris (assembly GCA_006410735.1). NCBI lineage: Eukaryota > Metazoa > Chordata > Mammalia > Artiodactyla > Bovidae > Raphicerus > Raphicerus campestris. The sequence continues at coordinate 27,666 of SJYW01011139.1, forward strand.
ACTTTTCTCTGAAAATATAACCATACTTAACTTTTCATTTTATTTTGGTGAGAAGTAAATACTAACAATATTATAATATGCCATGAAAAATCTCTCAATGCATGTATGTGCATGACTCTGCTTTCCACTTTAGCTAAAATGATTTTGACAAAAGCATNGAAAATATAACCATACTTAACTTTTCATTTTATTTTGGTGAGAAGTAAATACTAACAATATTATAATATGCCATGAAAAATCTCTCAATGCATGTATGTGCATGACTCTGCTTTCCACTTTAGCTAAAATGATTTTGACAAAAGCATTGTTAGATAAGACATGATTTATTTCCGTTGATATGATGTCAACACTCATGACATAAACACTGATGTATAGCTACAAAAAGACTAATAAAAAGACATCTGTTTTCTTTAGATTTTGGATAGAAATTTAGTATATTCTGAATCATTTTTATTTTGAATAGACATATGTTTGGCACTTTTCATAGTACTGACAAAGAAAATGTAATATTTTCACTAATCATATAATAAATCAATTAGAGGTAGACTTCAATTCATTAAAAGTTATGATTTTATTGAATATTTATGAACATTAAGTCAAATTTAATTTACTGTGCTTTTTCATGGTAATCAATTTAGTAGCAGAAGATTTCATATCATCAATAAAAAGTAATTTTACTAAGTAGAAATAAAGGTATTTTACACTAAAATATCGATGGGCAATTCTAAAAATGGCTTATTTTTTATTTTTCTTCTTTATGTGTAAAAAACATTAGACCATGTGATTTATGGTTTTTAAGGCACTTTGTAATTGATTTTAATATTCTAATGATAATTCTTTTCACCTAGATTTCTATCCTCATTTAAATATTTTAAATTACATCTTTTTAAAAATATGATTGCCTTTCATATAGTTCATACATTGATCTATAATCACCATGTTGAAAAAGGAAGTGAGGCCATTCTATGCCATTTCATTTTCTCTGACCTCAGATTTGAGTCTTTTTTACTTTGGTGTGTGACTTCCCACTGCCATGTCCAAGTAATATTATTAAGCTAATAATGTTTTTCTCATTCATTTACTTGTTTGTATACTTAAAGTAAAGGAGTTACATCTCAAACGGATGCAATTTTCAGAAGTGTCATCCTGACATGTTGATCATCATCTTCTGAGTTTTCCTTTACTTTCATGGAGGGAGAACTTGTGAGAATTTTATGTTTTTATCAGAACATAAATTAGGATATAATTAGTTCTTTTTATGAGATTCTGTGGCCCTTTCTCAGCTATTTCATTACTGAGGAAAAACTTTAAGAATAAATATGACAATCTTTTCTGGAAATCTGTCCTCTTTTATTTATAATACCTCAGTTCTAATTGTTTTCTGAGTTCATGCCAATCTAAAGCATAGATGGATTCATGCATTTCTCTTCAGCTTGAGGAGAGTTACTATTCTAATATAGAATTTCTAGTGTCTGAAACATCTCTCAAGTTCACATTTTAATTTTAATTGCAAATTAAATCAATAGACATTCTATAGTTCTGGCTGTTTGTGATCCCAAATATAAAAAGCGTTGCACAGGTGCACTAATCCTTTCTGAAAGAGATTTCTGTTAGTAAAACTAACATTTTTTCTCTCCTACCATTGTTTTTATGGTGGTTCATTAGATTACTGTTTTGATGAGAAAATAAAACCATTCAGAGTATATAGTTCCCAGGAGCTTCTTCTCATTACTCCTTCTGCCATTTCTTTACTTGGACTAGTGTTTTGTTTAAATCAACTTAAATGTGTGAATATAAGCTCTGCAGCAGTGGGATATTTATACTGCTCAGAGCCATATCTCAAGGACTTATAAGAGTACCTATTTATAGTAGAAACTTAAAGAGTAGTTGCTGATGAATAAGTGTAGCACTTGTGAATAGAGAACTAATTCTCTATAACAAATCTTCCATTGCTGTTTAAGATATCTTGTCTAGCACTTCAAATAACATGAAATGACTTATTCACCTTCTCTAATTCTAATCTCAAAGAAGGGCAATGCCAAAGAATGTTCATACTACCATAAAACTGCACTATTTTCACATGCTAGCAAGGTAATGCTCAAAATCTTTCAAGCTAGGCTTCAGTAGTATGTGAACCAAGAAATTTCAGATGTACATGCTGGGTTTAGAAAAGGCAAAAGAACCAGAGATCAAATTGCCAACATTCCTTAGATCACAGAGAAAGCCAGGGAATTCTAGAAAAACACCTATTTCTGCTACATTGACTATACTAAAGCCTTTGGTGTGTGTATCACAACGAACTGTGGAAAATTCACAAAGAGATGGGAATACCAGACCACCTATTTGGCTCCTGAGAAACCTGTATGTAGGCCAAGAAGAAACAGTTAGACTGGACATGAAACAACAGAATGGCTCAAATTTGGGGAAGAAGTACAAGGCTGTATGTTGCCAGCCTGCTTATTTAAGTTATATGTAGAGCACATAATAGGAAATGCCAGGCTAGATGAATCAAAATCTGGAATCAAGATTACCAAGAAAATATCAACAACTTCAAATATGCAGATAATACCACTCTAATGGCAGAAAGGGAAAAGGACTATAGGACCTCTTGATGAGGGTAAAAGCAAAAAGTCTGCTTAAAACTCAATGTTCAGAAACCTAAGATCATGGCCTCAGGTCTTACCATTTCATGTCAAATAAAAAGGTTAAAGTGTAAACAGTGACAGATTTTAATTTCTTGGGCTCCAAAATCATTGCAGATGGTGACTTCAGTCATGAAATTAAAAGATGCTTCCTCCTTGGAAAGAAAACCATGACAAATCTCAGTTCAGTTCATTCACTCAGTTATGTCTGACTCTTTGCGACCCCATGGACTGCAGCACGCCAGGCCTCTCTGTCCATCAGCAACTCCTGGAGTCTACTCAAACTCATGTTCATTGAGTTGGTAATGCCATCCAACCATCTCATCCTCTATCATCCCCTTTACCTCCTACCTTCAATCTTTCCTAGCATCAGGGTCTTTTCAAATGAGTCAACTCTTGATATAAAGAGTGGCCAAAGTATTGGCGTTTCAGCTTCAGCATCAGTCCTTCCAAAGAATATTCAGGATTGATTTCCTTTAGAATGAACTGGTTGGATCTCCTTGACGCCAAGGGATTCTCAAGAGTCTTCTCCAACACCACAGTTCAAAAGCATCAGTTCTTCAGTGCTCAGCAATCTTTACAGTCCAACTCTCACATCCATACATGACTACTGGAAAAACCATAGCTTTGACTATATGGACTTTGCTGGCAAAGTAATGTCCCTGCTTTTTAATATGCTGTCTAGGTTGGTCATAACTTTTCTTCCAAGGAGCAAGTGCCCTTTAATTTCATGGCTGCAGTCACCATCTGCAGTGATTTTGGAGACCAAGAAAATAAAGTCTGTCACTGTTTTCATTGCTTCCCCATCTATTTACCATGAAGTGATGGGACCAGATGCCATCATCTTCATTTTCTGAATGTTGAGCTTTAAGCCAGCTTTTTCACTCTCCTCTTTCACTTTCATCAAGAAGCTTTTTAGTTCTTCTTTACTTTATGCCATAAGAGTGGTGTCATCTGCATATCTGAAGTTATTGATTTTTTTCTGGTAATCTTGATTCTAGCTTGCATTTCATCCAGCCCAGCGTTTCTCATGATGTACTCTTGCATATAAGTTAAATAATCAAGGGAACAATATACAGCCTTGATGTACTCCTTTCTCTATTTGGAACCAGTCTGTTGTTCCATGTCCAGGTCTAACTGTTGCTTCCTGACCTACATACAGATTTCTCAGCAGGCAGGTAACATGGTCTTGTATTCCTATCTGTTTAAGAATTTTTCATAGTTTTTTGTGATCCACACAGTCAAAGGTTTTGGCATAAGTCAATAAAGCAGAAGTAGATGCTTTTCTGGAGTCCTTTTGCTCTTTTGAGGATCCAATGGATGTTGACAATTTGACTTCTGGTTCCTCTGCCTTTTCTAAATCCACCTTGAACATCTTGAAGTTCATGGTTCGCATACTGTTGAAGCCTGGCTTAGAGAATTTTAGAACAAATTTGCTAGCATGTGAGATGAGTGCAAATCTAGATGACAAACCAAAACAGTGTATTAAAAATCAGAGACATCACTTTGCCAACAAAGGTCTGAATAATCAAAACTATGGTTTTTCCAGTAGTTATGTAACGATGTGAGTTGGACCGTTAAAGAATGCTGAGTGCTGAAGAACTGATGCTTTCAAATTGTGGTACTAGAAAAGACTCAAGGCCTCCTTTGACTGCAAGGAGATCAAACCAGTCAATCCTAAAGAAAATCAACTCTGAATATTCATTGGAAGGATTGACACTGAAGCTAAAGCTCCAATAATTTGATCACCTGATGTGAAGAGCTGAGTCACTGGGAAAGACCCTGATGCTGGGAAAGATTGAGAGCAAGAGGAAAAGGGGTTGACAGAAGATGAGATGGTTAGACAACATCACCAACTCAACGGACATGAATTTGAGCAAACTCAGGTGATAGTGATGGACAGAGAAGACTGGAGAGCTGCAGTTCATTGGGTCACAAAGAGTCAGACATGATTTTGTGACTGAATGACAACACAGTTGGAATATCAAGTAACAAGTAAGGAATTAGTCACCAAAATCATCTTCAGTGCATGAGATGCTTGGCTTGTATGTGTGTCTGTTTCATTTTAGAGAACCAGTATGGTACATTTGGGTATTTCTGGGGTCATTTAGTTTATTTCATCACACAAAAATTTCAGCCTGTGGAGTTTTCAATTAGGTCAGGTCTCAGCAACATGTTGGTTTAAGAACATATCAAGCAACATCAGCTGGAAAGTTTTCTCCAAACCATTTTAAACTTTTTATAATTCCAAGGTCATTTTTTTGAACAGTACCAAGAAAGCAAGCTGGATAACATAAAGGAAGGAGATTTCAGTGTTTTCTTTGATATTTGTGGTTTTGAGAAAGAAAAAGGGAATGGGTCAAAGGAAAGAAGAAATGTCAACTTGAGGTGACTCTGGTTTTTAAAATGAGATAAAATTAACCATATCCCAGATGACATGATCTCTTTACACTAAAATATAATCCAAGATGCTGAGGTCAGAGCAGAGCTTAAGAATGCAACAGACATAAGCTTTTTCTGGTGTTGCAGGTATTACTAGACTACATGAGGTCATCGCAACGGAGCTTTCACAAGTAATTCAAACCAAATTTTTTTTACAAATTAAGATTGTGTGCATATGTGTGTTATTACCTCACGCAATATTCCAGTCTCTTGCAATGCTATAAAAGTTATGTCCCTGCTTCTGAGAGAGTTAACCTTGTTATTCATACTAATATATTATCTAAACCAAATAAAAATAATAATTGCTCCTTTAAGCAGAAAAACATGCCCACTTAACTAATTCTTTCACTGTACTTTCAAAATAATATATTTCTGTTTACTTTTGTATTTACCTAGCATATACTAGGTTTTATTTCATCCTTCTTCCTCTTAGATTTTACAAATCTCTCTCCTCCTGTTCATGCTTTAAGCATATTATTTTCTTTTCTCTTTATTTTTCCTGTCAATTTCATTTCCCCTCTTTTCAACTTTGTATTATTTATTTTGTAAAATTTCCATTTTCTTACTTTGTTAATCTCTTGCCCTTCTAAGATGCGCAGGTGT
>SJYW01011139.1:34457-46117 GCA_006410735.1 Raphicerus campestris
AAAAAAGCAAGAGAGTTCCAGAAAAACATCTACTTCTGTTTTATTGACTATGCCAAATCCTTTGACTGTGTGCATCACAACAACTTGTGGAAAATTCTTAAAGAGATGGGAATACCAGACCACCTGGCCTGCCTTTTGAGAAATCTGTATGCAGGCCAGGAAGCAATAGTTAAAATGAGACATGAAACAACAGACTGGCTCCAAACTGGGAAAGAGTACATCAAGGCTGTATATTGTTATCCTGCTTATTTAACTTCTATGCAGAGTACACATCATGAGAGACACTGGGCTAGATGAAACACAAGCTGAAATTAAAATTGCTGGGAGAAATATCATTAACCTCAGATATGCATGCAGATGACATCACCCTTATGGCAGAAAGTGAAGAAGAACTAAAGAGCCTCTTGATGAAAATGAAAGAGGAGAGTGAAAAAGTTGGCTTAAAACTCAACATTCAGAAAACTAAGATCATGGCATCTGATCCCATCACTTCATGGCAAATAGATGGGAAAACAGTGGAAACTGTGAAAGACTTTATTTTGGGGACTCCAAAATAACTGCAGATGGTGACTACACCCATGAAATTAAAAGAAGCTTGCATCTTGGAAGAAAAGTTATGACCAACCTAGACAGCATATTCAAAAGCAGAGACATTACTTTGCCAACTGAGGTCTGAATAGTCAAAGCTATGGTTTCTCTATAGTCATATATGGATGTGAGAGTTGGACTGTAAAGAAAGTTGACCATCAAAGAGTTGATGGTTTTGAACTGTGGTGTTGCAGAAGACTCTTGAGAGTCCCTTGGCCTGCAAGTAAATCCAACCAGTCCATCCTAAAAGAAATCAGTCCTGAATACTCTTTAGAAAGACTGATGCTGACATTGAAACTCCAATATTTTGGCCACCCGATGTGAAGAACTGACTCATTAGAAAAGAACCTGGTGTTGGGAAACTGAAGGCTGGAGGAGAAGGGCATGACAGAGGATGGGATGGTTGGATGGCATTACTGACTTAACGGACATGAGTTTGAATAAACTCTGGGAGTTTGTGATGGACAGGGAGTCCTGGTGTGCTGCAGTCCACGGGGTCACAAAGAGTTGGACACGACTGAGAGACTGAACTAAACTGAATAGGAGAAATTGTAATTTAAAATGCAGATGCAGTTAAAATAGCTAATCAGCAGATAGGGAAATTATTCTGATTATGTGAGCCCAATATTATCACAAGGATCACCAAAGGTGGGAAAGAGAGGCAGGAAAAAATATCAGAGAAAGAGATGTGACAATAAAAGCAGGATCAGAGACCTGCAACATGATTGAAAGACAATCATGATCTAAGGAATTTAGTTAGTCTCTAGAAGCTGGAGAGGAAACATGTAGATACACTTCTTGAAGTCCCAGAAAGGAAGAGCCCTGCCAACACCCTAATTTTATGACACCTAGACTCTCAGAGTTTGTGTTGCTTCAAGATACTAGTTTTTTGGTTATTTGTTATGGCAGCATTAGAAAATTAACACATATTTATTAATATATTCTGCATCTGACTATTTCAATATCTGAAGTCCCTAAAAATGAGACAATTTTTTCCATATATGGCCTTATTCTTGATGATACTTATATTTTCAATTATATTTTTTAATATTAATTTGCATGAATTCTCTGGACCTCAGTGAAAATGTTTTCCTCTACTTCTACCAGAGATCTAGGGGCAATAAAATCCAGGAAATAAATTTAATTTTTCAGGATTTTTTTGTGTACAGATGCAGTTATCAAATATTTTTTTAAAGGAAAAACAGTATATTATACATGTACATTATTTGAAAAAAAAATTTTTTTTAACTACCTGTTCCAGTTTTCACATTAAAAGGGTCAGAGGTAAAACTGAAAACAAAAAATATTTTTTTTTCTTCAATTGAAAAGTATATGCAAGCAAGATTAAAGACTGTAATATTTATCTATAACATGTTTACATATGCCAAAAGGAAAACTTGACTGAGTTGAAAATCAGAGTAATTTGACCCTGTATATATTATTTACTTCAATGCTTTTGTGTGTGCTTATATTTCCTTCTTAGTTAGGACTTAATTTTGTAAGACTTGGTTGTATAAACTATAGGTACCAATTTATTCAACTTTAGCCAGTTGTTTTCATTTATACTTCCATGAGATTTAGAGAGTGGAAAGTAAAACTTGAAAAGCAATATGAATAGATAAGTTTTGCCATGACAGACAAAACCATCTGCAAGAAAAAAAATGAAAAAAAGGCCAAATGGTTGTCTGAGGAGGCCTTACAAACAACTGAGAAAAGAAAAGCAAAAGGCAAAGGAGAAAAAGAAAGATACACCCATCTGAATGGAGGGGTCTAAAAAATAGCAAGGAGAGATGGGAAAGCCTTCCTAAGAGATCAATGCAAAGAAACAGAGGAAGGCAATAGAATGGGAAAAACTAGAGATCTCTTCAAGAAATCAGAGGAACCAAGGGGAGATTTCATACAAAGATGGGCACAATAAAGGACAGATACAGTATGGACCTAACAGAAGCAGAAGATATTAAGAAGACTTGACAAGAATACACAAAAGAACTATACAAAACATCTTAATGACCCAGATCATCACAATGGTGTGATCATTCACCTAACGCCAGATATCCTAGAGTGTGAAGTCAAGTAGGTCTTCAGAAACGTTACTATGAATAACGTTACTGGTGGAGGTGATGGAATTTCAGTTGAGCTATTTCAAATCCTAAAAGGTGATGCTGTGAAAATGCTTCAGTCAATACGCTAGCAAATTTGGAAAACAACAATGGCCACAGGACTGGAAAAGGTGAGTTTTCATTTCAATCCCAAAGAAAGGCAATGCCAAAGAATGTTAAAACTACCACACAATTGCACTCAGTTCACAAACTAGCAAAGCAATTCTCAAAATTCTCCAAGTTAGAATTCAACAGTACATGACATGAGAACTTCCAGATGTTCAAGCTGTATTTCGAAAAGGCAGAGGAACCAGAGATCAAATTGTCAACATTCTTTGGATCATAGAAAAAGCAAGCTAATTCCAGAGAAACATCTACTTCTGCTTCTTTGATTTTGCCTTTGACTGTGTGAATCGCAACAAGCTGTGCAAAATTCTTCAAGAGATGGAAATAGCAGACCACACTGCCAGCCTCCTGAGAAATCTATATGCATGTCAAGAAGTAACAGAACCAGACTTGGAACTGTGGATTGGTTCCAGATTCAGAAAGGAGTACATCAAGGCTGTATGCTGAACTGAACTGAACTATAAACTTGGATAAAACACTTGAAAGGAAGAATTTTAATTTCAGTGATGTATATCAGATTATATTATCTCTGGTTTTCACCAATCCAAGTTATTCGTGTACCTCTTCTTCACAAATAAGTAGAATTATTTGCATTTCATATCAACTGATCTTCTAACTCTATTTAATTGCTTCAAGGGAAACACATTAAAATTGTCAGCACTATCTCTTTTGTTTAGACCATGATTTACTATGAGTTCAAATTGTGGGAATCTCTGAGAAATAATTTGCAAGTGCATAAGATAGGACTTATTTATTTTAAAGTGCATGAATTTATTCTATTATAAGGTCAACATTAGTCTCCTCACCAATGACTAATTCAGTAATGTCCAAGTTAACTCTATCTTGCCAATAAGACAGGAAGGCTTAGGAGAAAGTCACATGAAAAGCCATTCCTCTGACAGTTTCCTTTTCAGCAGAGATACTTGGAATTGCTGTAGGCCCTTTTCCAGAACTTTAAGGTGAAGCTAAAAGTCAAGGTATCAGAACCAATAATTGAAAAAGCTGTGATCTTTGATGACTTTTGTTGTTGCTCAATAACTAAGTCATGTTCAACTCTTTGCAACCAACTTCATCTTCTTGGTTTTTCTTAGCTCTTGACTAAGATGTGCATCCCTGTCCTTCCTGAAACTTTCCTTCAGTTTATTCATGGGGCAGTGTGATTTTTTTTTTTTTTCACTTCTTATACTGCTGATATTGCTCCTTTCTCTTCAGTTGGAATCTCCTGATCTTTCCTTCTCCTACAGATATGGATGCCTTAAGTCCTCCCTTATCCCTCTTTTGTCTTAGTTTTCTGACAGTATCTTCTTTGTCACACACATTCATTTATTTCAGAGATGTATAGAGAAACAAGCAATATATCTGTGAGTCTCTGATTTATTTCCTGGGAAATAGTGGCAAAGGCTATTGATATATGAATCCTTCAGAAGACTGTATTACATCCCTGAGGCTAATATATAACTACACTAGGGTAGTTAAACCTATCTAAAATCATTAGTGAACACTATTCTGATGGATAGAATTTTCTAAAAACCTAAACTGTCACATGATAATCTTAAAATCTAATTTTATTTTCTGTGACATTTTCTGGTATGATGCATGACTCAGTCAGTTCAGTCACTCAGTCATGTCTGACTCTTTGTGACCAATGGACTGCAGCATCCAGGCTTCCCTGTCCATCACCAAATCCTGGACCATACTCAAACTCATCTCTATCAATTAAGTGATGTCATCCAACCATCTCATTCTCTGTCATCCCCTTCTCCTCCTGCCTTCAATTTTTCCCAGCATCAAGGTCTTCAATGCATCAGCTCTTATCATCAGGTGGCCAGAGTATTGGAGTTTCAGTTTCAGCATCAGTCCTTCCAATGAATATTCAGGACTGATTTCCTTTAGGATTGACTGATTTGATCTCCTTGCAGTCCAAGGGACTCTCAAGAATCTTTTCCAATACTACAGTTCAAAAGCACCAATTCTTTGGGGCTCAGCTTTCTTTATAATTGAACTCTCACATGCATGCATGACTACTGGAAAATAACATAGCTTTGATTAGATGGACCTTTGTTGGCAAAGTAATGTCTCTTCTTTTTAATGTGCTACCTAGGTTGGCCATAGATTTTCTTCCAAGGAGCAAGCATCTTTTAATTTCCTAGTTTCGGTCACCATCTGCAGTGATTTTTGAGCCTACAAAAATAAAGTCTCTCATTGTTTCAATTGTTTCCACATATATTTGCCATGAAGTGATGGGACCAGATGCCATGATCTTAGTTTTCATTAAATGTTGAGTTTTAAGCCAACTTTTTCACTATCCTCTTTCATTTTCATCAAGAGGATCTTTAGTCCTTCTTCACTTTCTGCCATAAGGGTGATGTCACCTGTATGTTCGAAGTTATTGATATTTCTCCCAACAATCTTGTTGGCTTCCCTTGTACCTCAGTTGGTAAAAAATCTGCCTGCAATGCAAGAAACCCAGGTTTGATTCCTGGGTTGAGAAGATACCCTGGAGAAGAAAATGGAAACATGCTCCAGTATTCTTGCATGGAGAATCCCATGGGCATAGAAGCCTGGCACGCTATAGTTGATGGTGTCGCAAGAGTCAGACACGATTTAGCGACAAAACCATCACAACCACTGACACTCTTGTTTTCAGCTTGTGNTTGCCATTTCCTTCTCCAATGCATGAAAGTGAAAAGGGAAAGTCAAGTCACTCAGTTGTCTCTGACTCTTAGTGACTGCAGCCTATCAGGCTCCTCCATCCATGGGATTTTCCAGGCAAGAGTACTGGAGTGGGGTGCCATTGCCTTACTCAGTCATAAAAAAGGAATGCAGTTGAGTGAGTTCTAGTGAGGTGGATAAACCTAGAACCTGTTATAAAGAGTGAAGTAAGTCAGAAAGATAAAAACAAATATCATATATTAATACACATATAGCGAATCTAAAAAATAGTATTGATGAATCTATTTACAGAGAAATAGAGATGCAGATGTAGAGAACAAACTTATGGACAAAGCAGGGGAAAAGAGACTAGGATAAATTGAGAAAGTAGCACTGAGGTATATGCCCTATTATGTGTAAAGTGGAAAACTAGCAGGAAGCTGTTGTATAACAAAGGGAGCCCAGCCTGGCACTCTGTGATGACATAGATGGGTGGAATGGGCAGTGAGGGAGGATCGAGAGGGAGGGGAGATATATACATATATATATATATATATATATCCTTGAATTATGACTGATTCACATTGATAAATGGCAGAGACCACCACAATATTGTAAAGCAATTATCCTCCAGTTAAAAAAATAATAATAATAAATAATCATGGAATTTAAGTTTGAATAGTTAATTGGAAGTAGAAAGTAAATCAGAAAATCACCTCATATACCAGGACAGAAAAATACTATGATTGAAACAAGAGCTTTTTAGTGAAACTATGTGGAAAACATGAATATTAAAAAATCCATTGGCTTCAGTAGATGTTTAGATATCAAGAGTGGGCACTTAGTTATTGTTGCCATTTCTTTTGCTTTTTTCCTCATTTTTCCCCCACTTTGGTTCCTAGCAACTTTCTAAAGTTACTGGAGACATTCACATAATATGAATCTGGACACTGTGAGTTCTTAATTTCAAATTACCTTTATACCTTCAGTGATGACCAACAGTGCCTCTGTAGCTTCCTGAAAGTGAAAGTGAAGCCGCTCAGTCGTGTCTGACTCTTTGCAACCCCATGGACTGTAACTTATCAGGCTCATCTGTCCATGGGATTTTCCAGGCAATAGTACTGGAGTGGACTGCCATTTCCTAGTTCTCCTTAATTCAGATTTTCCAAATGTTTCCCTTTCTCCTCAAACTGTCTCAAGACCATGTCCTCCCACTTCACTGAAGCAAAAAACATCAACCTTTCCATCTACTATTTTCAATAATGTTAAGTACCATCCAAATTTTATCCTACCTTTTCATAGTGGCAGGAAGAGACTATTCATCCTCTAAGAGTGGATTTGTCATGCTTAGAGGTAAAACATGGAAGAATAATGGCTGAGAAGAGAATTCTGAGGAGACGGTATGGTAATTGTAGGATAGCTGTGAGGCCACAAAACAAGGCAGAAAGAAAAGTTTGGTGATTATTGTATTCTTTCTGGAGTAAAGGAGGCCTGAAGTAATCAAGTGCCTAAAGTAATAAAAAGAAAGGAAATTTATTAAATCCACTGAAAGAGAGAATTTATAAGACCTGATCATAAGATTGGATCCAAAGTGTAAAAATATATGTTAGGAATGACACTGAATATGAGTTACTTGTGAGGAGAAAATCCTGCTGCCAAACAGCCTTACCAGTGGGCCTTTCATAGTGCTGCCCATCCCTGGCTACCAACTCTGCATGCAATCCTCTGGACTGCAGCCCACTAGACTCCTTGGTTCATGGAATTTTCCAGGCAAGAATACTGGAGTGGCTTGCTATTTTCTTCTCCAGGGTATTTTCCTGACCCATGGATTGAACCTGTGCCTTCTATGTCTCTTGAATTGGCAGGCAGATTTGTGGCCAACCCATAATCTTTAAGCAGAATGAAGTGTGCAGTACTCTTCTGTGTGTTCAAAAATGTTATTACTTCTGCATGTAAATCCTGCTTATTTTCCCTTATCCCTACTTGTTCCATAAACTTCATATGTTACTTTCTTGGGAAGATTTATCTGAATCAGTTTTGATATAAACGTTATTACCCTACTGTTATGTCCTATAACTACCACTACAATAACCCTTATCACATTAAAATCTAATCACTGACAGCATTTCTCTACCACCATTGTAAAAGATACTTTAATTCATTTTGTCAATGTATGCCACACAGTATGTACATAAAAATGATTATGAAATGATTGAATAATCTGGAAACAATGCAATATGTTTGAGAATGACTATATAAGATTACACCATATATTTTTAAACACAAAGGGTCAGAAATAATGTGTTGCTAAGAAAGCAACATTTGGAGTTAGAATACATCTATGGATGAGCCAATGGAAGTAGATGTTGAATGTTATGATAGCATGTGGAACATGAATGACTCTTTAGAAAAGGTAAACATTTATAAATGGCTCATGCCTTTTCTTTCTTGAATATTACACAGAAACTAGAAAAGTTAATGTTTATATTGTAAGGTAAGTCTGATCTCTGAGCATAGAGACTTTTCACATTATGTATAAGAGTTGGATACTTCATCTATCAACCTGTCCATCCCATAGGTATTTGTCACATGACTGACTGTGCTAGGTAATGAAAATATATTGAAAAAAAGAACTAGATCCAGTCCCCCTTCTTCAAGCTGCTTTCAGCAAAGTGAATAGTAAGCAAGAAATCCAATAGGCACAAAAACAAATAGAAATATATAATATCACATATGGATGGACCTAGAGATATTATGCTAAGTGAAATAAGTCAGACAGAAAAAGACAGATATTATATTATTTCACTTATATGTGGAATCTAAAAAATAAATGAACAATCAAAACCAAATATAAGCAGTCACAGATACAGAGCTCAAACCGGTGTTTGCCAGAGTGGTGGAAGAGAGGACTGGGGACGGGGTGAGCAACAGATGAAGGGGATTAAGAGAAACACACTTCTAGTTACATAAAAAATAAATCAAAGAGATATAGTATATAGAACAGAGGATACAGTCAATAAGTAATATTGTAACTACTTTGTATGGTAATAGATGGTTAATTACTGAGTTTAACCATGGTAATCAATTCATAATGTATATAAATGTCAAATCACTATTTTGTATACCAAAAACTAATTCAAGAGTCAGTTATATTTAAATAAAAAATATTAAAGGAAAAATTAACAAATGACTTATACATAAAAGGAAAAACATATAAACATTATAAAGAAATTATATAGTACATATATGATATAAGACTATGGAAAAAGATAACATAAGGATTGGGTGACTTTCAATGGACATTGACATTATTTTTATGTTGATATCTTTTAAAAATTATAACAATCATTTCTTATAAAAACAATAGAAGGAACTATAGAGAAGTGAGATACTCTGAAAAAATAGCTTACCATGTTTACACATTTCCAAGTTAGACCATGGCAGCTTGTAATAACAATATTACAGTAAGAGATTTATATCCCTTGATTATTAAGCATTAAGTTGCTTAAAAATAATTTCTAATGTCTTTGATCAAAAGAGCATAACACTTCAAAATCAACTCCAGAACAAACTGTTAGATAACAATTCAAAACTTAAATATAAGCTTTGCTCAAAACACCTTGAGAGATTCTTTCTATACAATTTCTTATAACGGCACTTCTTATAAGAAAGTCACATATTTACTTTCTGTATAGAGTTTCATAATAAAGGCAAAAAAGTTATTTTGAGCTTCTCAAAAACATATAAAATTATGGAATTAATTCATATGAGGGACATTTAAATACAGATTGAATACCTTGCTCTGTGACACTCGCATGTCTCAAAATAATACCAAATGCTAGGTCTGACATTTTACGAACAACCAAAAATTCAATAATAAATTATAAGAGAAAAAGGGAAACCTCAATAAAATACTTTTTTTGGCTTATTGTCAAAAAGCAATTTTCAAATTTTATTTATAAAATATCACAGTCATCCACTGATGCACCTTTTCACTGTGTATTGGATTTGATAACATCATGCTCCTGAAAAGAAGCAAAAGGGCAGTTCTTGCAGCTGAAGGTGACCTTTATTACATTGTTTTCTAAGTGGCTTTGCCCAAGATTGTCAGTCCAAAAAGAAAAAAATTTAGGAGGCAATACCTGGCATAATTGTGCTTTTTGTTTGTTTTCTTGCACTAAATAATATTGATCTCTAAGATTCATCTAATTGATTTTTTAAATGATATTCAAGGAAAAGTAATTCTCAAGTGTTCATTCTGTCATGGCAACTAATCAGTTTTTATGTGTCCTGTATTTTACAGCTTAGAGAAGTGCTGTGTCAGTGATAATTTTCATTAACACATTTGGCACATGTCAAATATTCCACATTAATGCCCAGATAAACCTGATAAATGGTAAGAGTTCCACTGAGTAACTTAATAAGAAACAATAATCAATGAGAAAACAGTATATTAAAAATAGGTTCACTTTTGTAAAATGAGTTTCTCCTAAATAGAAAATAAAAGTGTAAACTTTTCCTATAAGATCAGCTTACCCAGTAAATACTTAATTTTAACCCCTTGGGTTTATTTATATCAGTCAATTTACTGTTTTAAAATTTGATTATAAAGTCTCAGCTTGTGAAATAGGTATAACGCTTTCACTGGGTAAATGTAATAGAAGTTTTTTGTATAATCTAGAAGTAAATGTCAGGAAGGAGATATCAGAGAAGAGGCTGTCTAAGGGTCATACTAAAAATATCCATTTTTTGATTGGGTCATTTATTTTTCTGGAATTGAGCTACATAAGTTGCTTGTATATTTTTGAGATTAGTTCTTTGTCAACTGCTTCATTTGCTATTATTTTCTCCCATTCTGAAGGCTGTATTTTCACCTTGTTTATAGTTTCCTTTGTTGTGCAGAAGCTTTTAATTTTTTTTTAATTTTTACTTTATTTTACTTTACAATACTGTATTGGTTTTGCCATACATTGACATGAATCCACCACGGGTGTATAAGAGCTCCCAACCCTGAACCCCACTCCCCACTCCCACCCCACATCACCTCTCTGGATCATCCTCAAGCACCCGAGCACCCATTTGTTTATTTTTGCTTTTATTTCCAGTATTCTGTATGATAGATCATAGAAGATCCTGCTGTGATTTATGTCAGAGAGTGTTTTGCCTATGTTTTCCTCTAGGAATTTTATAGTTTCTGGTCTTACGTTTAGATCTTTAATCCATTTTGAGTTTATTTTTGTGTATGGTGTTAGAAAGTGTTCTAGTTTCATTCTTTTACAAGTGGTTGACCAGTTTTCCCAGCACCACTTGTTAAAGAGATTGTCTTTTCTCTATTGTATATTCTTGCCCCCTTTCACAAAGATAAAGATAGATAACAAACACATGAAAAGATGCTCAACATCACTCATTATCAGAGAAATGCAAATCAAAACCCCACTGAGGTACCATTTCACGTCAGTCAGAATGGCTGTGATCCAAAAGTCTACAAGTAATAAATGCTAGACAGGGTGTGGAGAAAAGGGAACCCTCTTACATTGTTGGTGGGAATGCAAACTAGCACAGCCACTATGGAGAACAGTGTAGAGATTCCTTTAAAAACTGGAAATAGAACTGCCTTATGAACCAGCAATCCCACTGCTGGGCATACACGCCAAAGAAACCAGAATTGAAAGAGACACATGTACCCCAATGTTCATTGCAGCACTGTTTATAATAGCTAGGACATGGAAGCAACCTAGATGTCCATCAGCAGATGAATGGATAAGAAAGCTGTGGTACATATACACAATGGAGTATTACTCAGCCATTAAAAAGAATACATTTGAATAAGTTCTAATGAGGTGGATGAAACTGGAGCCAATTATACAGGGTGAAGTAAGCCAGAAAGAAAAACACCAATATAGTATACTAATGCATATATATGGAACTTAGAAAGACGGTAATGATAACCCTGTATGTGAGAGATAAAAAGAGACACAGATGTATAGAACAGTCTTTTGGACTCTGTGGGAGAGGAGAGGGTGGGATGATTTGGGAGAATGGCATTGAAACATGTATAATATCATATAAGAAATGAATTGCCAGTCTAAGTTTGTTTTTTTTTTTTTTTTAAATTTATTTATTTATTGGCCATGCTGTGCGGCATGTGGGATCTTACTTCCCTGATCGGGGATTGAACCTGGGCTCCCTGCATTG
>SJYW01011139.1:74378-122936 GCA_006410735.1 Raphicerus campestris
GAAGACTCTTGAGAGTCCCTTGGACTGCAAGGAGATCCAACCAGTCCATTCTGAAGGAGATCAGCCCTGGGATTTCTTTGGAAAGAATGATGCTAAAGCTGAAATTCCAGTACTTTGGCCACTTAAAATGTGAAGAGTTGACTCATTGGAAAAGACTGATGCTGGGAGGGATTGGGGGCAGGAGGAGAAGGGAACAACTGAGGATGAGATGGCTGGATGGCATCACTGACTCGATGGACGTGAGTCTGAGTGAACTCCAGGAGTTGGTGATGGACAGGGAGGCCTGGCGTGCTGCAATTCATGGGGTCGCAGAGTTGGACATGACTGAGTGACTGAACTGAACTGAACTGAATTTCTTATCTGAAATCATGAAGGGAATAGAAAGTGGCACATTTTTTTTTTCAGCTGCTGAAAGAAAAAACTACCCACTATAAATTTAATATCCAGGAGAAATATTTTTCAGAAATGATGAAGAAATAAAGACATTATTACCTATAGAAAAATTAACAGAATTTGTCACTACACTTAAGGAATGACTGAAAGACATTCTTCAAAAAGAACAAAGAGAAATGATAAGTGAAACAATCTTGGAGTATTAAGAAAGAAGGAAAAATGGAAAGGATACAAATATGATTAAATGAAATAGATTATCCTTCTTATGTGTTTTGTAAAGATATGTAATAATTCACATAGAAAGTATAATACTAACAAATACTCATGACATAATTATTTTAAATTAAGAAATATAAAGGGGGCTAAATAAAAAAAGCCTTCCTCACTTACTTTGAAGTGGTAAAATGCTTATGCCAGTAGGCTGACAGTAACATGTGGTTTAAAATATTTAGAATAATTCCTAAGAAAACTATGGAAAATGACATGCTCAAACAAATTATAAATAAATCCATATAAATATCAACTTTCGAAATATACAAGATAATGCACATGAAGGCAAAAAAGAAAAAGAGAAGAGCAAACATAAAAAAATATATAATAGAGTAATAGGCCCTAGTATATGAATGTTGAATATAAATGATTTAAAGATACAAATTATGCAACACAGACTGAGTTGATAAAAAATAGATCTCAACTTAAAATCCAGTGCCACGGATAGGTGGAAGGTAGAAAGATAGAAAAGGCTAGCCCATGCAAAAACGTACTTCAAAAAGCAAGAGACATACATTCATAGCAGATAAAATAGCTTCCAGACAAAGAACTCTACTGGACACAAAGACAAATATTCTATAACAATAAATAACCACAAAATAGGAATATATAACACTATTAAATGTGTACACATCAAGCAACAGAGCTTTGGATCAAACATTGATAGACTTGAAAGGATAAATAGGTAAACAGTTATAGCTAGGGCTGTTACTAGAACTCATAACTTAAATAGAAAGAAAATGAGGAAAGATATAGATGGATACAAGACAGTAAAACAAAGGATTTATTTAACATATTTAGATCACCTTACTCAATGATAGAAGAATAAACATCTCCTTCAAGCACCCAGTAAACATTCACCATGATAGAAAATCTTTTAAGTTATAAGACAAATCTTAACAAGTTTAAAAGAGTAAAATTATACAAAGTAGTTTCTCTGACACTAATGAAATCAAAGTATAAATCAATTATTGAAAAAAAAAAACAACAACACAGGCCATTGTCAATTTAGTTGTCATTTAAATAGCACATGGCAAAAATAAGTGATTGACCCCAGAGGACAATACTAAGTGGGACAAAAATGTAGATCAGAATTAAAATAGAAAACAATATAACAAAATATTTGACATGCAGCTAAAACAGTGCTGAGAGGAAAATTTATAGCACTACGTGCTTATACTAGGAAAGAAAAAAATCGTTGAATCAATAATCTAACTNATCAGAATTAAAATAGAAAACAATATAACAAAATATTTGACATGCAGCTAAAGCAGTGCTGAGAGGAAAATTTATAGCACTACGTGCTTATACTAGGAAAGGAAAAATTTGTTGAATCAATAATCTAACTTCCAACCTTCAAAACACTAAAAAAAAAGAGCAAAAAAATAAAAAGGCAAGGAAATAACCTTAATAAAAGCAAACATAAATAAAATAGAAACTATCAATGAAGTGCAAAGCTGGTTCTTCAAAACCATAAAACTGACCAACTTTTAGAAAGAGTGAAAAATATAAAAAGAGAAAAGGCATACCTCCACCATGAAGAACAAAACAGGAGATCTCATAATCACTGAAAAAGTANCTATCAATGACGTGCAAAGCTGGTTCTTCCAAACCATAAAGCTGACCAACTTTTAGAAAGAGTGAAAAATATAAAAAGAGAAAAGGCATACCTCCACCATGAAGAACAAAACAGGAGATCTCATAATCACTGAAAAAGTAAAAAAGAATTCTGTGAGCAACTGTCCACTGAAATTCAGAAGAAACAGGCTAATTTCTCAAAAAAAAAAAAACAAAAAAACAGACTACCAAATTCCGCCAAGATGAGGACCTAGATAATATTATAACCATCAATGACATTTAATTTATAATTTGAAACTTCCCCAAAAGAAATCTCCAGATTCAGATGATTCTACTGGAGATGTCTGGCAAACATTTAAATATCTTTTTACACAGTTTGTGGAAACTGTAATGGAAAATGGAAAGAAGTGGGAAAGCTCCCAAACAAATATGTCCAACTAAAATTCTAAACTCTAGTGTTATTATTCAAATATGAAAATAAAGTAAAGAAATTTCTGGCCACCTGAAACCTGACAGGCATCACTTCTAGCTGACCTATAAGAACAAAAAACAGTTCTAAAAATGAAGAGGAATATTACAGATCAAAGCAGGGTCTAAGGAATAGAAAAGCATGAAAAAGCACAAGTATAAGAGTAAATATAAAAGAGTAATGCTGTGTATATATAAAATACATATTTTCTTTAAAAGATTGTTTAAAGCAAAAAATAACAATGTACATTTGAGTTTAGAACATGTGTAAATTTTTTTTAGAAGTTAAGAATGCATACTATGGTAAGAATAAGTAGAATTGTACTTTTGTAATGTTTTTTACATTATTTGTAGAGACTATAATTCGAAGACAGATTGTGATAATTTAAGACTGCATGTTGTAATTTCTCATGCAATTAGTAAAAAGAGGTAGAAAAAAACAGTTAATGGAGAAAATAAAACAGACTACAAAGACTAAAAATAACTCATTCCAGCCAAAGACAGGAAATAAGCAAGAGAGGAAAAGGCAACAAATGAAGCATATAGAAAACAAATGGCAAGATGGTATTTATTAAAGTGGTCATATCATTACTTACTATTAAAGGTAAATGGACTAAACACTCCATGTAAATGGAGAGGTTGTCAGGATAGGAAAAAAAAAAGAGCACTGTTTATGTCAAAAACAATTAAATATGAGGGCAAGGGAAGGTTGAAAACAAAAGAGTGGGGAAAATACAAAATCACTAACCATAAGAAAGAGAATTAAGAGTAAAATATGGAATCATGGGAAATTAAATATTTAAAGATGAAATGACTGAATTTATGCACTGGGATCATGTGAAAGAATGCTGCCAAAGGAAAAAAGCTTAAGCAAGTGTTGCAAAGTGATATAGAAAGCAAGATAAGCAAGAAAAATAAGTGAAGTTCCTTAATTTGCATTATACAATAACATAATAAATATATATATTTTATTCCATGTATTGCTATTTTAAAATAATGGCCAAAACATACATCAAACTATTTTACATAAACTTAAAAAATATTTTTCCATAGATATTATTGCTCTTAAACTTTGAGAGTGATTCATAAAAAGATCTCACACATCTGTCCCAGACAGTACTTGGCTCACAGCAATAACTCTTTCTATAGATTTGAGATCTTTTATGGCAATTAAAAACTTAAGAATTTATGTCATTTTAACTCTCTTTTTCATTCATATTTTTATGATCTGATTTAATAACCCTTTGACACTAAGATTACTCATTTAAAAAGCTATATATCAGATATTTCTAGTTTATAAGTTCAACTAAAATATCATTAAACCAGACAGAAGCAATGACTTGGTGGCTCTAAAAATAATTTTCAAGTTAATAAATGCCCAAACATAGTCTTTTTCCTGTTAAAAATAACACTAGAGACAGTACAAAGCATCTTATGATGATATGATTTTCAAGCTATATAAAAGAGTCTCGGTGAGGCAATTTTAGCTATATTGGAAAGTATTTTTATTCTTTAAGTGCCAGCTATTATTTCTTATGCCTTAAATTGCTTGTCGAAATAAAGAAACATTAGTATATGTCTCCAAACTGGGTCATTTCTATATTTTTCAATTCTCTGCTTTAAAAACTTTCAATTAAAAGGAAAAATCAGAAATATAACCTGAACAGCAGGAAACATGAAATGTTTAATGCTATTCTTTAGAATGTCTCCTGAACTTCCCCTCCAGTTCATAATCTTTTCAAAAGGATTATGAATATTCATGTTTTGTTATTAAGCTTTATTTCAGGGGACAATAATTTAATTAATGTCATGAGCATAATTTTTCACTACTATTTTTTATTTTGGAATCTTTTGCAAAGTAATGTTTAAAACAGTGCATGCCAACTAAGTCACCCACTTCCTTAGCAACTAGATATTCTCAAAATCACTTCCAAAAACCAAAATCAGCCAGTAGATATCTGCTAAACACTATTTTTTCTCCCTGAGGCTGAGATACACACTTACATAAAAAATAATGTGCTATAACTGAGACAAATAATTCAAGTGTTTATTAATTACAAGTAAATAGTATGAATAAAGACCTCTTTTAATAGCCACAAATTTAGGCTCTCCTCTTAAATCGGTGTTTTACTCTGTAGAAATAAAATATGAAACAGTTGAAATCAAAAATGGAAATGCCAGATCAAGAATCAGGAAAGCCATGAGATCAACTGATCCATACCCTGTATGCTGAGTTCTCACAGAGATTTCTCCCTCAAGATCAATGATACATACAATGATTTCATTGTGTTTGTTATGCTTTTATAATCCTAACTACTAAATATAATTGATTACTGTCTTGAAGACCATAAAGGTCCATCTGAGACTGAACTATTACCTTTGCTCATTGCATTGTGATGCTGATGAACATAGAGAATTTTGGCAGATAATGTTTTTTATATACTTTGGGTCGTTAAAGAAATGCATTTTAGAAAGAGCATTTCTT
Organism: Raphicerus campestris; assembly: GCA_006410735.1. NCBI lineage: Eukaryota > Metazoa > Chordata > Mammalia > Artiodactyla > Bovidae > Raphicerus > Raphicerus campestris. The sequence continues at coordinate 79,573 of SJYW01011139.1, forward strand.
GAGCAGTTATAATATCTTTCCACAGCCCTGTCTTCATATGCAAATATAAGTAGAGATTATTTTTGGCTTTTGTAGATAAGTGACATTTAAACCAGATCGCACGCAGTATAATAAAGAACTAGAAGCAGCAGCTCATAATGACAACCTTCATAAAATGCTTTTATCAACTTTTCAGAATTTATGAACATACTAATTTTGTCTTTGCATGATAATGTTTCCTTTTTCCTTCTTGTTTCCTATAAATTTTATAAAGTTTTAGAAATTGTATATATCTAACTTAAATCAGTTTTCTAGAACACCTTAAAACAATAAGTTTTAATTTTAGCCATAACCTAAAACACACACACAGAAGACACACAGAGATCCATGTACACACACACACATGAACTTGTCAGAGAAGAATGGTAAAGAGGAAAGTTAAGGAAGTGACTATACTACAATTGTACAAAAATAACCAATTACAGGTAGGAAATTGATGAGGAGAAAACTGGCATCTAATTTTTAAGACCTCACTGAGGTACGAGTTGCTATTGTGGATGGAACAGTGGTAAAGAATCTGCCTGCCAATGCAAGAGATGCAGGGGAGACAGGTTCGATCCCTGGGTCAAGAAGTCCCCTAGAGTAGGAAACGGCAACCCACTCCAGTAATCTTGTCTGGAAAATCCCATGGACAGAGGAACTGGCAGACTCCAGTCCACAGGGTCTCAAAGAGTCAGACTCGAGTAGTTATAAAACATAAAACTGACCCATTTTAATCACAGAATTTAATAATTCTTAATATCCAGAGTCATGCTGCTATCCTCATAATCTGAATTTAGAACATGTCCATACTCCCAAAAGAAACACAATGCCCATTTATAGTCACCTCTTATTCCCATTTCAGACTAGGCCAGCATTAGTCTTCTTTCTTTTCTATAGAACTGTCTTTTCTGGACACTTCATATACAATGCATCATACAATATATGATCTCTTGTGGCCAGCTTTTTTCACTTAGCATAGTGTTATTAAAGTTCATCCATTTTGACAGGTGCCTATAATTTCATCCATTTTATTGTTAAATATGAATCCACAGTATAAATAGTTCACCTGGTATTTATCCATGCATCCAGCTGGAGGTGTTTGGATAGCCTGCACTTCTGGTTATTATGATAAACACTGTTATGAACATTTGCAAACCAGTCTTTGTGATACATACATTTTTATTTCTCTCATGACATATTGGAGAAGGCAATGGCAACCCACTCCAGTACTTTTGCCTGGAAAATCCCAGGGATGGCGGAGTCTGGTGGGCTGCTGTCTATGGGGTCACACAGAATCGGACATGACTGAAGCAACTTAGCAGCAGCAGCAGCAGCATGACATATTATAATTGCTAAGATCAGGGTAAAACTTTATTTAACATATTAAACAATTGCCAAAGTTTTTTCCAAAGTGGTTGCATCATTTTATACCCCTACCAACAATGTATGAGAGTTCCAGTTTCTTATTTTCACTGACACTTGTTATTGCCTTTTTATTGAAGTGGGTATATCCACCCATTATGGTGGGTATGAAGTGATTTTTTGAACTGTGGTGTTGGAGAAGACTCTTGAGAGTCCCTTGGACTGCAAGGAGATCCACCAGTCCATTCTTAAGGATATCAGCCCTGGGATTTTTTTGGAAAGAATGATGCTAAAGCTGAAACTCCAGTGCTCTGGCCACCTCATGCGAAGAGATGACTCACTGGAAAAGACCCCTATGCGTGGAAAGATTGAAGGCAGGAGGAGAAGGGGACAACAGAGGATGAGACAGTTGGATGGCATCACTAACTCAATGAACACAAGTTTGAGCAAGATTTGGGAGTTGGTGATGGACAGGGAAGCCTGGTATGCTGCAGTCCATGGGGTCTCAAAGAGTTGGACATGACTGAATGACTGAATTGACTCAACTGATTTTGAAAATATAAAACCAAGAACTACTGAAGTACATAATTTCAAGACATGTTATCTGTCATCATTTCTATTTAATAACTTGCCTTTCAGGATTCAAATTATTTTAAAAAACATAATTTTTATTCAACTTTACTGCTTCTACTCTTTTTTTTTCCCTAGATTTTTGGCCATATCACATCTTTGTTGTGGCATGTGGGATCTTCATTTAAGCATTCAAGTTTCACTTTAGTTGTGGTATGCAGGATTAGTTACCCCATCAGGATGTGGCATCTTAGTTTCCCGGTCAGGGATATAACCCATGTTCCCTGCATCAGGAGGTGGATTCTTAACCACTGGACCACCAGGAAAGTTCCTGCTTCCACTCTTAACTGATACATCTATTGAGGCAGATTTTCACAGATTAATGTCAGATGGTATGCTTTGGCGGCAATACTCTGACATTTTGCAGCTACACATTAGGTCACTAATCTCTCTTATGCTGCTATAAAAATCACGCAGGCTATGCTGTGATCAAATGGCAGTACATTAGAGTGAGAAGGACAACCCTCTGGGAGACATATGTTGTTTGTAAGGAAATATAGGTAATTACATTTCTAGTGAAGTATTTTAAACAGCTGAGCCTCTGCTGTTTGTCCAAACTTGAAGCTCTAAGTTTCACATATCAAAACCTTAACCTTTTAAAGTTTCCCAGTAGCTATATAAATGTTGGTTTTACTAGAGGAACTAAGCAATTTCCATATTCACCAACTGCTGGCAACGGCACTTTTCCATAGGTTATTTATATATACACCTTGTACATAAAGCTGCTTATTAGTACCACCTAAACACTTTACAGATAGTTGAGGGGCAAATTTGCATCATTTACCTTTTATATGGATACTCACACCTTTAAGACCACTGTATGCATCAAAAGAGAGATGGAAACTAGTTTGTTGACATAAGTAGATTACTCCTACATTAACTATACTCTCATTTTTTTTAATGAAGTATGAGAAGTTTGAATTCTTTCTCAATTCTTTTCAATATTCTAGTACTCTAAGAAGAGTGTTGCATAGGTAGAACTTCAGAGTGATGTTTTATTATAATTCTAGTCTCTCAACTAGTTGAGTACATACTATGTGCCAGATACTATCCCAGATATTTGGACAAAACTACTGTCTTCATGTAAAGCATGTTCAATATATATATATATATATATATTTCATACTGACTAAAATTTCTCTAATTACTGAGGCTAACACTTGGGAAAACATAAGCCAAACATGGAGAAAGATATAAAAACATACACATTAATAATACATATATTGGACAAATGAAGATAGTTTATATCTAGTTAAAGAAGACTAAGGAATATTGCTGAGTCCTACCAAGGAGGATAAAATTTAAAAATTGATACTAAAACCAGTGACAAGCTGGGAAGAGATATGTCTTCCTATAAATGAGATATTTTGAAAAAATAAAACATTCTGAAAATTTTCCAGAAATCAAAATATTTATGTGTCTGATTTCGCAAATCTTGGGTTATATTTATGTCAATAATCACAATGAAAAAATTGATCATATGCATGCCTTAGAAATTAATTTATGACATAATTACTTCAGAAATATAACATTATATTTCACTTATGAAAAGTAGCACAATAGTTTGATTACTTTTGTACAAGAAATACCAACTTCTCTCAAAAAGAAAAAATAGTCCTCTCACAAATACTAAACTCTAAACTCCTTGAAGTTTAACAGTATACCATAACTTTTTTCTCCTCCAAATCTAAAATTTCTTGGCATATTTTAAGAAAGTGATGAGAATTTTATGGAAGTCTAAAGCTACTCTCTTTTTTTTTAAACTATTTATAGTTTCACCAGTCTTCTAGCACCTTCTAAATACATTTTTCTAACATCAAGGTGGATACCAACATGATTTAACATATGAAGCCTATTTATCAACACTTCTTCAGTGTGTCTCAGGAAGGTGTTTATATATTTGTTTTCATTTCTATTGCCATTCTGCATCAAATAGCTTCACTCTGAAAGAAATCCCAAGTATTTCCTCATTCAGCAGTTCACTGCTTTGTGATTTCCAATAAGTAAAATAGTTAAAAGGAGAATATAGTCTTGCTTACTGAGGTTCATAGACACAAATATGTGCTCAAGTTTTAAAGAAAATTGATGAGAATCATACCATAGGGCACTTTGTTTCTGACAAGAAGAACAATTTAAACATCTCAAAGAAGATGCAGGTGTCAAGCATTAATNCAGTCTTCTAGCACCTTCTAAATACATTTTTCTAACATCAAGGTGGATACCAACATGATTTAACATATGAAGCCTATTTATCAACACTTCTTCAGTGTGTCTCAGGAAGGTGTTTATATATTTGTTTTCATTTCTATTGCCATTCTGCATCAAATAGCTTCACTCTGAAAGAAATCCCAAGTATTTCCTCATTCAGCAGTTCACTGCTTTGTGATTTCCAATAAGTAAAATAGTTAAAAGGAGAATATAGTCTTGCTTACTGAGGTTCATAGACACAAATATGTACTCAAGTTTTAAAGAAAATTGATGAGAATCATACCATAGGGCACTTTGTTTCTGACAAGAAGAACAATTTAAACATCTCAAAGAAGATGCAGGTGTCAAGCATTAATGATAACTAATGTGTATATTCATGGTCCAGTAGTCACTGGTACTTAATTTCAACAAAATCATGCTCCTCCTGTAACCTTTCCAGTGTGGCTGTATAAACTTGACAGTAACTTTAAATCTTGTTGACAACTACTTCCCTTACCTTGCAGCATGCAGTCAGCTGCTGTTCAAATGCTATCACACAGAAAGGTAATTCCCAATTTTGCTCCATTCTCTAAACTCAAATGTAGTCATTTGAGACAAAGCTGAAACTGGGTCAGAAATACAAAAGCTTCTCAAAAGTATATACAATTATCTAAACAAAATTTCAAACTATATATATATATATAATCTTGATAGACATACATATTTTGTTGAATCTGTATAGATGAAATCAGTGGTCAATTTGGGCAGTTGTAAAAGTAGACATAGCCTGTTTAAAAAGAAGGGCTTTGAGTCTGGATCTCCAATTTGTGTGATGAATTATCTTAGTTGATTCCCTTAAACATTCTGAATTTGAGATGTCTTTTCTGTAAAATAAGGTTAGGTACTCTGCACACTCAGTTTTCTCAGTTGTGCATAAAGGACACAATATAGTTCAAACATACAAATCTAATGATACTGCAGCAGTGACAGTTCCCACTGCAAATATATATAATTTGTTTGGAATATAATTACTTTACAATGTTGTGTTAGTTTCTGCTGCACAATGAAGTGAATGAGGTCTGTGTACACTTGGCTTAAACTGTCTCATCACCTGTGTGGCATATATTTCCCTCTCAATCTTACGTTTCCTTCCAGAAATATTTTATTTTGTGGCACAGAAATATCTTCTACAGAAAAAAAAATACTTTCACCTCTTCTATGCTCCCATAACACCCCACGGAAAACTATACCCTACTTAACCATTTTGTACTGATATTAATGCGCCATATTTCATCTAGATTTGGAATATCGTAAAATCATAGCATGCTCCATTCAAATTTTTATCTTTAGCCCTCAAAATTATAATTTACCACACTCTAGGTGCCCAATTAATGTTGAAAGATTCATTATTCTAGGACTGGACATAAGGCAAGAGTAAAAGGAAATAAGCAATTGTTTAATAATTTTTCCTGGGCTTATTTCCTTTAAGAAATAAGCCTCTGTTTCCCTCCGGAACTATATTTTTTAAAGAATGAGATCTGCAGAAGCACACTTAAGAACTAGATAGGCATTTACTTCATTGATGAATCTTTAAAGAAGATGCAACAAAGTCCAGAGAAAAAGATTAAAATAATTAGTTTTAAGAGACACAGTGATTTTGGAGCCTTGAAATTATAATCTTCTATACTAAAGTGTTTCATCCAAGCAATAAGTAGAGAGAATTTTAGGACAGCATTTTATTAAGGAAGATATATATTAGTTTTTTCTAGATTTTCCTATGTGGGGGAAGAAAAATAAAAGGTGGGCACAAACATTTACTCTGGGGATGCTGTTGTTGTTCTGTTGCTAAGTCATGCCAACACTTTGTGACCCCATGGACTGCAGTGTACCAGGTTTCCCTGTCCTTCATTATGTCTCAAAGTTTGTGCAAACTCATGTTGAGGAGCCAACTCATTTGAAAAGACCCTAATACTGAGAAAAACTGAAGGCAGGAGAAGGGGATGACAGAGGATAAGATGACTGGATAGCATCACTGAATCAATGGACATGAATTTGATATATATGTTTCATTTTTCTTTCCCAAATAATCCTATGAAATAAATTACCACTGGTTCACAGATGAAGATACTGTTATTTAATTTCACAAAGATATTAAAAGACAGAGGTAGAATATGAATTTGGTTCCAATTTAATACTGTTTTTTTTCCTATTATAAATTCTCAAAGCACTATTTTAACCTGGGAGGAGAGTATATATTACAGTGAGTAACCATGATATGGCAAATCAGAAAATTATAAAGAATTACTTCTTCATGTCTCTTGTGGTTTTATTCTCTCCTATCATACATTCTTATATTGTAATTACTTTAACTTGGACAAAGTGTAGGATATTTTATTATTGTTAATAATTTTAAGTAAATTATTTATTTGAGGAAATAAAACATCAATCGAACACTCCCTTGAGTTCCTTATTTTATATCCTTTAAAATACACCCCAAAAAACAAAAAAAAATNTGTTTATATATTTGTTTTCATTTCTATTGCCATTCTGCATCAAATAGCTTCACTCTGAAAGAAATCCCAAGTATTTCCTCATTCAGCAGTTCACTGCTTTGTGATTTCCAATAAGTAAAATAGTTAAAAGGAGAATATAGTCTTGCTTACTGAGGTTCATAGACACAAATATGTGCTCAAGTTTTAAAGAAAATTGATGAGAATCATACCATAGGGCACTTTGTTTCTGACAAGAAGAACAATTTAAACATCTCAAAGAAGATGCAGGTGTCAAGCATTAATGATAACTAATGTGTATATTCATGGTCCAGTAGTCACTGGTACTTAATTTCAACAAAATCATGCTCCTCCTGTAACCTTTCCAGTGTGGCTGTATAAACTTGACAGTAACTTTAAATCTTGTTGACAACTACTTCCCTTACCTTGCAGCATGCAGTCAGCTGCTGTTCAAATGCTATCACACAGAAAGGTAATTCCCAATTTTGCTCCATTCTCTAAACTCAAATGTAGTCATTTGAGACAAAGCTGAAACTGGGTCAGAAATACAAAAGCTTCTCAAAAGTATATACAATTATCTAAACAAAATTTCAAACTATATATATATATATAATCTTGATAGACATACATATTTTGTTGAATCTGTATAGATGAAATCAGTGGTCAATTTGGGCAGTTGTAAAAGTAGACATAGCCTGTTTAAAAAGAAGGGCTTTGAGTCTGGATCTCCAATTTGTGTGATGAATTATCTTAGTTGATTCCCTTAAACATTCTGAACTTGAGATGTCTTTTCTGTAAAATAAGGTTAGGTACTCTGCACACTCAGTTTTCTCAGTTGTGCATAAAGGACACAATATAGTTCAAACATACAAATCTAATGATACTGCAGCAGTGACAGTTCCCACTGCAAATATATATAATTTGTTTGGAATATAATTACTTTACAATGTTGTGTTAGTTTCTGCTGCACAATGAAGTGAATGAGGTCTGTGTACACTTGGCTTAAGCTGTCTCATCACCTGTGTGGCATATATTTCCCTCTCAATCTTACGTTTCCTTCCAGAAATATTTTATTTTGTGGCACAGAAATATCTTCTACAGAAAAAAAAATACTTTCACCTCTTCTCTGCTCCCATAACACCCCACGGAAAACTATACCCTACTTAACCATTTTGTACTGATATTAATGCGCCATATTTCATCTAGATTTGGAATATCGTAAAATCATAGCATGCTCCATTCAAATTTTTATCTTTAGCCCTCAAAATTATAATTTACCACACTCTAGGTGCCCAATTAATGTTGAAAGATTCATTATTCTAGGACTGGACATAAGGCAAGAGTAAAAGGAAATAAGCAATTGTTTAATAATTTTTCCTGGGCTTATTTCCTTTAAGAAATAAGCCTCTGTTTCCCTCCGGAACTATATTTTTTAAAGAATGAGATCTGCAGAAGCACACTTAAGAACTAGATAGGCATTTACTTCATTGATGAATCTTTAAAGAAGATGCAACAAAGTCCAGAGAAAAAGATTAAAATAATTAGTTTTAAGAGACACAGTGATTTTGGAGCCTTGAAATTATAATCTTCTATACTAAAGTGTTTCATCCAAGCAATAAGTAGAGAGAATTTTAGGACAGCATTTTATTAAGGAAGATATATATTAGTTTTTTCTAGATTTTCCTATGTGGGGGAAGAAAAATAAAAGGTGGGCACAAACATTTACTCTGGGGATGCTGTTGTTGTTCTGTTGCTAAGTCATGCCAACACTTTGTGACCCCATGGACTGCAGTGTACCAGGTTTCCCTGTCCTTCATTATGTCTCAAAGTTTGTGCAAACTCATGTTGAGGAGCCAACTCATTTGAAAAGACCCTAATACTGAGAAAAACTGAAGGCAGGAGAAGGGGATGACAGAGGATAAGATGACTGGATAGCATCACTGAATCAATGGACATGAATTTGATATATATGTTTCATTTTTCTTTCCCAAATAATCCTATGAAATAAATTACCACTGGTTCACAGATGAAGATACTGTTATTTAATTTCACAAAGATATTAAAAGACAGAGGTAGAATATGAATTTGGTTCCAATTTAATACTGTTTTTTTTCCTATTATAAATTCTCAAAGCACTATTTTAACCTGGGAGGAGAGTATATATTACAGTGAGTAACCATGATATGGCAAATCAGAAAATTATAAAGAATTACTTCTTCATGTCTCTTGTGGTTTTATTCTCTCCTATCATACATTCTTATATTGTAATTACTTTAACTTGGACAAAGTGTAGGATATTTTATTATTGTTAATAATTTTAAGTAAATTATTTATTTGAGGAAATAAAACATCAATCGAACACTCCCTTGAGTTCCTTATTTTATATCCTTTAAAATACACCCCAAAAAACAAAAAAAAATGAAACTGCACTCTAGATGGTCTAGTTTCCTTTGAATTTCAGACCTGCTGAGTTTTAACATTTGGACCCACTGAATCAGGTTTAGGCTTTTTTTCTTACAGGCTTCCTTACAGAGGATAACTTTTGTCTACCAAAAAAAAGTAACATTTTTAACTGCATAGCATGTCCTGGCAAAGATTTTGCTTTATATGAGAAACTCTGGCATTACTCACTGAAATTTCTTAAACTAAATCAAGAAGTCAGCATTGGCAATTAGATTACTGGAATAGTTTATCTTTTCTAAATATGAGAGTGTGTAAAACAGAGACTGCATACGACAAACAGATGCAACAGGTGTGAGACAGACTCAAGTTGGAAGACTGCCAACAGAACAGCTCCACCAAAGTTTTATTATCTAACCAGAAACACATTTTGTTGATATTTAGACTTTCTCCCCATAGATTAACTTCTGCCAACTGGATACAGTTCAGTGAACATAATGGCTGTAACCATTCCAGATTTAGGTAACTAATTCGCATTATAATCTGTGCTGTACCCAAGAATTTTCCCTGCTTGCATACAAAGACATTGGTATACTCATGCAACTTCAACTGTTTCTCAGAGTCTTTATACAGACTTTATATATGTGTGCTTTCTATCCATTGGAACAGTTAACAAATAACTGAGATAATAATCAGACAAATAAGATGCAATCAATAACTGCTTCTCAACTCAGTTTACAAGCTTGCTTGTGAATTAGAGTCCAAACTGAGGAATTTATAAATTTAATTCATAAAAGTCATTAATTTACAGGGAGGGAGGTGGGACAGGGGTTCAGGATGGGGAACACGTGTACACTTGTGGCAGATTCATGTTGATGTATGGCAAAACCAATACAATACTGTAAAGTAATTAGCCTCCAATTAAAATAAATAAATTTTAAAAAAAATAAAAAGAGAGGAGGTATGGAAAGGACAAGACTTGTATCTATACAGTAAGTCTTAAAAATTACATTGTCTGTGATCATTTATATCTCTGAATTAGATATGGTAAAAAATGTAGACTTCCTTGGCTCCATATCTCATTTCTATTGAATAGGTATATTCAAATATACATAAGCATGCTTCTTTCCTGGTCATAACAATTTATGCTATTTCTTATATACAATGATAATTCAAATTTACTCATTAATTTACTCACACCCCCACCTGCAAATACTANAAATAAAAAGAGAGGAGGTATGGAAAGGACAAGACTTGTATCTATACAGTAAGTCTTAAAAATTACATTGTCTGTGATCATTTATATCTCTGAATTAGATATGGTAAAAAATGTAGACTTCCTTGGCTCCATATCTCATTTCTATTGAATAGGTATATTCAAATATACATAAGCATGCTTCTTTCCTGGTCATAACAATTTATGCTATTTCTTATATACAATGATAATTCAAATTTACTCATTAATTTACTCACACCCCCACCTGCAAATACTATCACTGGAGATAAGGTTTCAACAGAAATTTTAAAGGAATATAAACAGTCTGGATCATCAAAAAAGCAAGAGAGTCCCAGAAAAACATCTATTTCTGCTTTAGTGACTATGCAAAAGCCTTTGACTGTGTGGATCACAATAAAACATGGAAAATTCTGAAAGAGATAGGAATACCAGACCACCTGACCTGCCTCTTGAGAAATCTGTATGCAGGTCAGGAAGCAACAGTTAGAACTGGACATGGAACAACNGGAATGATACTAAAGCTAAAACTCCAGTACTTTGGCCACCTCATTCAGAGTTGACTCATTGGAAAAGACTCTGATGCTGGGAGGGATTGGGGGCAGGAGGAGAAGGGGACGACCGAGGATGAGATGGCTGGTTGGCATCACTGACTCGATGGGCATGAGTCTGAGTGTGATTCATGGGGTTTCAAAAAGTCGGACACAACTGAACTGAACTGAAACAGTCTAGGTCTTCCCAGGTGGCTCAGTGGTAAAGAATCTGACTGCCAAGCAGATGTGTGTTCAGTCCCTGGGTCTGAAAGATCCCCTGGAGAAAGAAATGGCAATCCACTCCAAGATTCTTTCCTGGAAAATGTCATAGACAGAGAAGCCTGGGAGGCTATAGTCCAGTGGTCGCAAAAAGTCAGATGTGCCTTACCAACTAAACAACAATAAATATTCAGCCTATGGCAATCACCGAGGTTGGGTTTCATTTTTCTACAAATTTATACAACTGGAATCATAGAGAATTCACTGTTTTTTTTTTTTAATGTCTGTCATTTTTCATATAACGTAATGTTTCAGAATCTCATTAATTTGTTGCATATTATCAATAGGTTTTTCATTTATTTTTCTGACAATCATTAAAATACATTTATCTATTGACCTGTTGATATTCTAACTATGTTCTAACCTTTTACTTCTATGTCTTACCTTATTCAAATGGAAAAGATTTCCAGTAGAATGCTAATTGGCAATAGTGAGAGAAGACATCCTTCCTTTATTTCTTATTTTGGGGATAAATCTGTTAGTCTTTAAAATTAAGTCATTACATTAGCTTCCGTTTTTTTCAGATATATCTTTAAATGGTGGAGTAAGTGTTTTTCTATTTCCACTTTTCAGAGAGTTTTTTGCCTTCAAAAATAAACAATAACTTTTGTTTAAAACCATTCTTTTTTCTGCCATCTATTGAAATGAACATTTAATTTTCATTCTCAGTTAAATTTGGTCCACTGGAGAAAGGAATGACAAACCACTTCAGTATTCTTGCCTTGAGTATCCCCTAAAAAAAAAATTATGAAACGAAGATGAGTGCCACCCCCAGGTTGGTAGGTATCCAATACACTAGTGGAGAAGAGCAAAGAAGTAAGTCCAGAAAGAATGAAGTGGTTGAGCCAAGGTGGAAACGATGCCCAGTTGTGGATGTGTCTGGTGGTGAAAGTAAAGTCTGATGCTGTAAAGAACAATACTGCAAAATAACCCTGAATGTTAGGTCTATGAATCAAGGTAAATAAAATATGGTCAAATAGGAGATGTCAAGAGTGAACATTAACATTTAAGGAATCAGTGAACTAAAATGGATGGGAATGGGAGAATTTATATGAGATGACTATTATGTCTACTGCTTTGGGCAAGAATCCCTTAGAAGGAATGGAGTAGCCCTCATAATCAACAAAAGAATCCAGAATGCAGTACTTGTGTGCTATCTCAAAAATAACAGAATGATCTCGGTTCATTGCCATGGCAAACCATTCAACATCACAGTAACCCAAGTCTACACTCCAACCACTAACACTGAAAAAGGTGAAAATTGAACAGTTCTATGAAGATCTACAAGACTCTCTAAAAAAAGAACATTAAAAAACAATGTCCTTTTCACCATAGGGGACTGGAATGCAAAAGTAGGAAGTCAAGAGATACCTGGAAAAACAAGGAAGTTTGGTCTTGGAGTACCAAATAAATCAGAGCAAAGGCTAACAGATTTTGCCAAGAGAACACACCAGTCATAGCAAACACCCTTATTAAACAACACGAGATGACTCTGCATATGAACATTACCAGGAGGTGAATACTGAAATCAGACTGATTATAATCTTTGCAGCCAAAGATGGAGAAGCTCTATACAATCAGCAAAAACAAGACAAGGAGATGACTGCGGATCAGATCATGAACTCCTTATTAGAAAATTCTGACTTAAATTGAATAAACTGGGGGAAAGCACGAGGTCATTCTGTTCAGTTCAGTTGTTTAGTCATATAGAACTTTCTGTGACCCCATGGAGTGCAACACACCAGGTTTCCCTGTCCATCACCAACTCCTGGGGCTTGGTCAGACTCACATCAATCAGGTCAGAGATGCTATCCAAACATCTCATCCTCTGTCATCCCCTTCTCCTCCTGCCTTCAGTCTTCCCCAGCAAAGACTCTTTTCAAGCAATCAGTTCTTCACATCAGGTGGGCAAAGTACCAGAGCTTCAGTTTCAGTATCAGTCCTTGGCAATGAGTATTCAGGATTGATTTCCTTTAGGATTGACTGGTTTGAGCTCCTTGCAGTCCAAGTGACTCTCAAGAGTCTTCTCTAACACCACAGTTCAAAAGCAACAATTCTTCAGCACTCAACTTTCTTTATGGTCCAACTTTCATATCAGTATGGGGCTGGTGCATGGGGATGATCCAGAGAGATGATATGGGGTGGGAGGTGGGAGGGGGATTCAGGATTGGGAGCTTGTACACACCTGTGGCGGATTCATGTCAATGTATGACAAAACCAGTACAGTGTTGTAAAGTAGAATAAAGTAAAAATAAAATTTAAAAACAAATACCTGACTACTGGGGAAACCATAGCTTTGACTAGATGGACCTTGTTGGCAAAGTAATGTCTCTGCTTTTTAATATGCAGTCTAGGTTGGTCATAGCTTTTCATCTAAGGAGCAAGTGTCTTTGAATTTCATGGCTGAAGTCACCATCTACAGTGATTTTGGAGCCCAAGAAAATAATCTCTGTTCACTGTTTGTTTCCCCATCTATTTGCCATGAAGTGATGGAACCAGATGCCATGACCTTCGTGTTTTGAATGTTGAGTTTTAAGCCAGTTTTTTCACTCTCCTCTTTCACTTTCATCAAAAGGTTCTTTAGTTCCTCTTTGATTTCTGCCATAATGGTAGTGCCATCTGCATATCTGAGGTTATTGATATTTCTCCCGGCAATCTTTATTTCAGCTTGTACTTCATTCAGCCAGGCATTTCACATGATGTACTCTGCATATGTTAAATAAGAAGGGTGATAATACACAGCCTTGATGTACTCCTTTCCCAGTTTGGAACCAGTCCTTTGTTCCATGAGTGGTTCTAACTGTTGCTTCTTGACCTGCATATTCTCAGGAGGCAGGTAAGGTAGTTTGGTATTCCCTTCTCTTGAAGAATTTTCCACAGTTTGTTGACAGCCACACAGTCAAAGGCTTTGGAATAGTCAATGAAGCAAACAAAGATGTTTTTCTGGAATTCTCTTGCTTTCTCAGTGATCCAATGGATGTTGGCAATTTGATCTCTGCTTCCTCAGACTTTTCTAAATCTAGCTCAAACATCTGGAAGTTCTCAGTTCATGTACTGTTGAAGCCTTGCTTGGAGAATTTTGAGCTTTACTTTGCTAGTGTGTGAGATGAGTGCAAATGTGTCATAGTTTGAACAATCTTTGGAATTGACCTTCTTCGGGTTTGAAATGAAAACTGACCTTTTCCAGTTCTATGGCCTCTGCTGAGTTTTCCAAATTTGCTGGCATAATAAATTCAGTACTTTCACAGCATCATCTTTTAGGATTTGAAATAGATCAGCTGGAATTCTATCACCTCTAATACTTTGTTTGCAGCGATGCTCACTAAGGCCCGCTTGACTTCCCACTCAAGTATCTCTGGCTCTAGGTGAGTGATCACTCAGTCTTGGTAATTTGGGTCATTAAGATCCTTTTTTGTATAGCTCATCTGTGTGTTCTTGCCACCTCTTCTTGATATCTTCTGTTTTGGTTAGGTCCACATAGTTTCTGTCCTTTACTATGCCCATCTTTGTATGAAATATTACCCTGGCATCTCAAACTTCTTGAAGAAATCTCTAGTCCTTCTCATTCTTTTTTTTTTTTTTTTTTTTTTTTTACCTCTTGGCATTGATAACATAAGAATGCTTTCTTATCTCTCCTTGCTATTCTTTGGAACTCTGCATTCAGATGGATATATCTCTCCTTTTCTCCTTTGACTTTTTCTTCTCTTCTCAGCTATTTGTAAAGCCTCCTCAGACCACCATTTTATCTTTTTGCATTTCTTTTTCTTGGCAATGGTTTTGATCCCCACCTGCTGTACAATGTCATGAACTTCTGTCCACAGTTCTTCAGGCACTCTCTCTGTAAGATCTAATCCCTTGAATTTCTTTGTCACTTCCACTGTATAATCATAAGGAATTTGATTTAGGTCATACCTAAATGGTCCAGTGGTTTTCCCTACTTTCTTATATTCAAGTCTGAATTTTGCAATAAGGAGTTCATGGTCTGAGCCATAGTCAGCTCCTGGTCTTGTTTCTCCTGTCTGTATAGAGCTTCTCCATTTGCAACTGCAAAGAATATAATCAACCTTTCAGGTATGACCTAAATTAAATCCCTTATGATTATACAGTAAAAGTGACAAAAGATTCAAGGAATTAGAACTGATAGAGTGCCTGAAGAACTATGGATGGAGGTTTATAAGACTGTAAGGGAGGCAGTGACCAAAACCATTATCAAGAAAAAGAAATGCAAGAAGGCAAAAAGGTAGTCAGCAGATCTTACAAATAGCTGAGAAAATAAGAGAAGTGAAAGGCAAAGGAGAAAGGGAAAGATACACCCAACTGAATGCAGGGTCCCAGAGAAGAGTAAGAAAAGATAAAATGTCTTAAGTGAACAACGTAAGGATACTGAGCAAAACAATAGAATAGGAAAGACTAGAAATCTCTTCAAAAAAATTAGAGATACCAAGGGAACATTTCATGCAAAGATTGACACAATAAAAGACAGAAATGGTATGGACCTAACAGAAGTAGAAGAGATTAAAAAGAGGTGGCACGAATACACAGAAGTATTATACAAAAAGTTCTTAATGACTCAGATAACCACAATGGTGTGGTCACTAGCCTAGAACCAGACATCCTGGAGGGTGACATTAAGAGGGCCTTGGGAAGCATTACTATGAACAAAACTAGTGTAGGTGATGGAATTCCAACTGAGATATTTCAAATTCTAGAAGTTGATACTCTTAAA
Source organism: Raphicerus campestris (assembly GCA_006410735.1). Taxonomy (NCBI): domain Eukaryota; kingdom Metazoa; phylum Chordata; class Mammalia; order Artiodactyla; family Bovidae; genus Raphicerus; species Raphicerus campestris. Next base: position 95,455 of record SJYW01011139.1, read on the forward strand.
GTGCTACACTCAATATACCAGCAAATTTGGAAACTTAGCAGTGGCCACAGGACTGAAAAAGGTCAGTTTTCATTCCAATCCCAGAGAAGGTCAATGCTAAAGAATGTTCAAACTACCAAATAAGTACACTCATTTCACATGCTACCAAGGTAATGGCTCAAAATCCTTCAAGATAGGCTTCAACAGCAATTGAATCAAGGACTTCCAGATGTAAAAACTGGATTCAGAAAAGGCAGAGAAACCAGAGATCAAACTGTGAACGTAACATAGATCATAGAAACAGCAAGTGAATTCCAAAAAAAAAAAGAAAGAAAACCATCTACTTCTGCTTCATAGAGTATGCTAAAGCCTTTAACTGTGTGGAACAACACAATTAACTGTGGAAAATTATTTAAGAGATGGGAATACCAGACCACCTTACCTGACTCCTGAGAAACCTGTATGCAGGTCAAGAAGCAACAGTTAAAACCATTCATGGAACAAAGGACTGGCTCCAAATTTGGAAAAGAATACATCAAGGCTATATATTGTTCACCTGCTTATTTAACTTATATGCAGAGTACATCATGTGAAATGCCAGGATAAATGAATCACAAACTGGAATCAAAATTGCCAGGAGAAATAACAACCTCAATTATGTAGTGGAGATGGCAATGGCAACCCACTCCAGTACTCTTGCTTGGAAAATCCCATGGACGGAGGACCCCAGTAGGCTGCAGTCCATGGGGTCGCGAAGAGTCAGACATGACTGAATGACTTGACTTTCACTTTTCACTTTCATGCATTGGAGAAGGAAATGGCAACCCACTCCAGTATTCTTGCCTGGAGAATCCCAGGGACGGGGGAGCCTGGTGGGCTGCCATCTATGAGGTCGCACAGAGTCGGACACGACTGAAGTGACTTAGCAGCAGCAATAATGTAGATGAAACCACTTTAATGGCAGTAAGTGAAGAGGAACTAAAGACCCCCTTAATGAAAGTAAAAAAAGAAAGCAAAAAAGTTTGCTTAAAACTCAATATTCAAAAACCAAAATCATAGTATCTGTCCTATCACATCATGGCAAACAGATGAGGCAATGTGGCCATGAGATTAAAAGATGTTTTCTCCTTGAAAGAAAAGCTATGTCAAACCTAGACAGTATATTAGAAAAAAAAAAAAAAAGACAGAGACATCACTGCTGAGAAAAGTCTGCCTAGTCAAAGCTGTGGTTTTTCCAATAGTCATGTATGAATATAAGAGTGGACCATAAAGAAGGCTGAGCACCAAAGAACTGACGTTTTTGAACTATGGTGCTGGAGAAGACTCTTGAGCTTCCCCTTGGACAAAGAGAGGATCAAACCAGTCAATCCTAAAGGAAATCAACCCTGAATATTCTTTGGAAGCTGAAGCTCCAATACTTTAGCCACCTGACAGAGAGACCTGATTCACTTGAAAAGACCCTGATGCTGGGGGAAAATGAGGTTAAGTGGAGAAGAGGGTGACCAAGGATGAGATGTTTAGATGGCATCACTGACTCAAGGGAAATCAGTTTAATCAAACTCAGGGAGATAGTGATGGACAGAGAAGATTGGCATGGTGCAGTTCATTGGTTTGCAAAGAATTGGAAATAACTTAGCAACTCAGCATAAACGATCATCTTCTCAATATATGACTGGAGAAATAATTAAAATTTTGTTGTGTTTTTCATCCATAGTCAAGAAATATTTTAGTTCGCAATTCCATTTTTTGTAACATCTGTGTCTGGTTTTGCTACTGAAGTAATTCTGATCTTTAAAATTAATTGGCAAGTGTATCCTCTTATTTTTTAAAGAATTCATATGTAACTCGTATTATTTCCTTTTAAAATATTTCATATAATTCTCCAGTGAAGTCAAGTGTGACTAGAGTTTATCTTGTGGGAAGATTTATTATGCATTATTCAATTAATTATCATAACCTTATTCAGGTTTTTTATCTGATTTTTAATAACCTGTAAGGTCTATAGCCTGTCCATGCCCTCTAATTTTAATTATATTGGCTTAAAATTTGTCGATATTTTCTTGTACTTTTAGTATCTTTAGCAAATATAATAATATCTCCATTTTTATTCTTAACAATGGCTATTTAGATCTCTTCTTTTTCATAATTGGTAAAACCAAACTTTTATCAGTTTTACTGAACTTTCATAGAAAGTCACTTTTTGCTTCCACTGATTTAATTTTATCCCATTTTGTATTCCAAATAAACATACAATGTTTCTGATAAACACACGTTTTCCATCTCACATGGAAACATAATAATTCTGAAAAATCAAAAGCCCTTCCAGCTTCTAGGGACATAAATGTCTTTCAGAACTGCTCAGAAGGTAGAAATTGAATATGCCATCCAAGTTATAATAGTCTACCTAGAATCACAAGATGACTTGACTTCCCTGTCAAGTCATCTCTAGATGGTGTTGGAATAATCCTGTCTGATTATCTCCTTTTATCTTCTGGAGGAATTTTCTCTGTGGTTTACTAAAACTTTGTTCTTTAGTACCCCTTTCTATCTAATAAACTCCATTGATCAAACACATGCAAATTCTTATTTTTATACTTTTATGGAGGCTGTATTAGTTAGAGTTTTCCAGAGAAACAGAACCAATAGGAAATGTTGGTTTTATCCTTTTATAACTGGCTTGCATAATTATGGAGGATGTCAAGTCCAAATCTTCAGAGATAATGTTCCAGTTCAAAGGTCATCAGCCAGGAAAATTTCCTCTTAATTTAGGAGACAATCAGCCTTTTTTTTTCCTATCCAATCCTTCCGTTGATTGAATGAGGCCCACCCACATTAGAGGAAACAATCTGGTTTACTCAGTCTTCCAACTTAAATGTTAGTCTCATCAAAAAATCCTCAAGGACACGCCCAGTATGTAAGTTGAATATCTGAGCATCCTGTGGCTCAGTAAAGCTGATACACAAAAGTAACTGTCACAGGGGCCAAAAATGGCAAATGAAAATATAATCTCATTCTCAAGTAGCTTACATCTCATTCAACAAATCACAGACATTTACTCTATATTCTCCATATCCAATATGTCACCAGCCAGACACACCTGGTGAATATTTCATGAATTAGCCAAAATAAAATGTGAAAGGGTTTTACCCTGGCAATGCAATAGGTTGGTAAGAACATGGAATTCAAAAGCAGATTAGGATTTTGAACCAGGATTCAATTTTGTCACTAGATGTAACCTCTGTAACCTAATGCACATTATATAATCAAGTGACTCTCAAGATACTTCTCCAACACCATAGTTCAAAAGCATCAGTTTTTAGGTGCTCAACATTTTTTTAATCAAACTCTCACATCCATACATGACTACTGAAAAAACCATAGCTTTGACTAGACAGACCTTTGTCAGCAATATAACGTCTCTGCTTTTTAATATACAGTCTAGCTTTTCTTCCAAGAAGTAAGCATCTTTTAATTTCATGGCTGCAGTCACCATCTTCAGTGATTCTGGAGCCCCCCAAAAATAAAGTCTGTCACTTTCCATAGTTTTCCCACCTATTTGCCATGAAGTGATAGGACATGATCTTCATTTTCTGAATGTTGTCTTAAGCCAGCTTTTTCACTCTCCTCTTTCACTTTCATCAAGAAGCTCTTTAGTTCCTCTTTGCTTTCTGCCATATAGGTGGTATCATCTTCATATCTAAGGTTATTGATATCTTTCCCTGCAATCTTGATTTCAGCTTGTGCTTCATCCACCCTGGCACTTCACATGATGTACTCCTTATACAAGTTAAATAATCAGGGTGACAATATACAGCTTTGACGTACTCCTTTCCCAATTTGGAACCAGTCCTTTGTTCTATGAGCAATTCTAACTGTTGCTTCCTGACATGCATGCCAATTTCTCAGAAGAAAGGTAAGGTGGTCTGGTATTCCCATCTCTTAAAGAATTTTCCAGTTTGTTGTGATCCACATAGTCAAAGGCTTTGGCATAGTCAATAAAGCAGAAACAGATATTTTTCTGGAACTCTCGTGCTTTTATGACCCAGTAGATGTTTACCATGTCACTGTCACTAAGATACAGTGACTTTAATTAGAATAAAATCAAACATCTTGACCAGGGTTGTAAAATCTAGTATTATCTGACCTGGGACTAATCCTCAGACTCATACTTCTTTACTCCTATACCCACTATATTCTAGTCATCTTGGTCTTCTTCCTTTTTCTTGGAAAACCCAAGCTTGTTCTTCTAAAGGTCTTTGAAATAGCTTCTGTCTCTGCTTGGCATAATCTTCAGCTATCTCTGTCTTCCTCTAGTCACTCAGATCTCATCTCAAATAGTGTCTCCTCAAAAAGTTTTTTTTTTTTTTTCCCCATCATGATTCTGATGTTGGTTCCTAATTTGTCAATCCCAATCATTAGAACTGTGGTTGGCACAGAGGAAGCATTCAATAAATGTTTTTTATGTAAAGGAAGGAATTATTTCAGATCACCTAAAATGCCACCTCATCATCATGCTTACCTCCTCCCTTTTCATTAATATTCATTGGTGTATGATCATAAATTTCTATAGATTTTAATTGGTAAATAAGCATAAGCTTCTTTTTTTTAAGCTTAAAATCCCCACATCTTAAGAATAACTTGTAGACCTATTGAGTCTTTTTATCTTAAGAAATAACAACTAAATTTGCCAGTATAGTATTTTTAAATTATTGATTTAACTACCTATGGCCATTTTGTTGAATAATAATGTTTTCTTTTCTATAGATTGTTTTTTTTCTTTGTTCAGATGAATGGCTGAACACTTGTATATCTATTATTTAGGAGTCTTAGCTTTGGCCACTGTAATCAATCACTGCAATGCACAGTCCCCTAAATGTTTCTTTTTCTTGCCTCAGTGGGTATTTAAATTTCCTATTAGAAATCACCGGGGTAAAAAGCTAGCAAGTATCTTAGCAATTTCAGAAGGTTACATGAATAACAACATACTATTTTAAAATGTAGAATAAAGACAGGATAGTTAACCAAAAAGTTACTTTTTTGGTATAAAACTTGAAACTTTGAAATTGGAAATGCAGAATAGCTTTTAAGCCTGCATTCCTATTTTTCTTGCCCCCAGGAGAAAAGAGCTCAGTCCTATTTTAAATTAATTCTGTGATACAATTTCTCATGAAAATTTTTTAAGTTTGACTTTTCCTAAAACTTGTCACTCTGGTGGTTATATTTCCCTAATCATGATGAGACATAAAAATATATTTCTACCAGGCACTTAATTCCATTAGTACAGGTCCTTAACTGAGAGCGCCTTTTAACATAAACCAAAAATATTTTGTACAGTCACTGAGTGATGGCAAAATGGTGACAAAACTTCTTATGATAATTGTTTCTAATCAAATTAACCATAAAGCAGCATATATTACAGATAATTAGGTAGTTATTGGACTAGTTGTGTTTTTTTAACCCTAGACATTAACTCATGCCTAAATTATTACAAGGTAACATCAATGAATGTGTTAGCTTCCTCCTTTAGTCTTTTCTTTTCTTTTTTTTGAAGACTCTTTGCTCTTTTTTCAATCACAAAGTAAATAATGTTTTAAAATCACAAATAACACCATGGTACTCCTGTACTCAAAATCATCAAATATATTTCTTTTTCAGAGAATGAAAACCAAAAATCCAAAATGGTCACACTATTATTATAACCTTTACCTTGATTGATTTAATTTAAATAAAATACTAGGTTGGAACTTTTTTCTCAAAGTCTGGTTAAATGTCATAACTTAACATTTGGGTTCTAAAACCATTCCTATCTTTCAAACCTTACAAGACCCCCAAATTTAGATTTCTCTAATTTCTTCCCTTCTCTGCTAGCAAATCAGCCCATTTCTTTTTGGAACTTGTCTGTTTCTTCAATATCTTTTCAAATGTAGGCAAAGGTAACCAACACCCAATACAAATCTTGTTTTTCCCATCTGGGCTTCCAATATTCACCCTCTATACTGAGGAGGCACATGATCTACTATTCAAAATACAGCATGAGGCAATTTTGCAAAATATTTTACCATTGTATATCATGGATCTCAGGCCATCCATACCAGTAAATCTGTATTCTTATAATTATCACTCAATCACTAATCCATTCTCACGTATTTTTTCAGTCAGTTCAGTTACTCAGTTGTGTCTGACTATTTACAACCCCATGGACTTCAGCGAGCAGGCCTCCCTGTCCATCACCAACTCCTGGAGCTTGTTCAAACTCATGTTCATCAAGTTGGTGATGCCATCCAACCATCTCATTCTCTTTCATCCCCTTCTCTTCCTGCCTTCTATCTTTCCCAGCAGCAGAGTCTTTTTCAATGAGTTAGTTCTTTGCATCAGGTAGCCAAAGTATTGGAGTTTTAGCTTCAGCGTCAGTTCTTCCAATGAATATTCAGGACTGACTTCCTTTAAGATTGACTGGTTGGATCTCCTTACTGTCCAAGGGACTCTCAAGAGTCTTCTCTAACACCACAGCTCAAAAGTATCATTCTTCATCACTCAGATTTCTTTTTAGTCTAACTCTCACATCCATACTTGACTACTGGAAAAACCATAGCCTTGACTAGATGGACCTCTGTTGGCAAAGTAATGTCTCTGATTTTAATATAGTTTATGGTTCTGTTATAATGCATTAAGTGCTCTATCAATCACTATAGGTTAAGCTATAACCTATAGTGCAAGATATAACCTATAAGGTTATATAAGCTATAACCTATAGGTGTAATAACTATTACTGTAAACACAAAAATAAAAATCCCAGTGATTTGATCAAATTAAATTTCTAACATATCTAAGTCTGATACCTAAATCAGCCTTTCTTGTGTTATCCAAAAGATAACTCAGAGCAATCTTATCTGGAACAGTCAGCTATCTCATTCTGTAGCCTGTATCTAAAGGTGCTCCCTGGTTGAGAAATTCTCTCTTTTTGAGTGTTGGTCAGAGACAGAGTTGTGCTCCACTGCAATCTAAGAAAATAGGAAATATTTATTTTTCTAGCCTTCCTTAAAACTAATATATATCCAATCCACCCTAATCATCAGATGCACCCACACATGCTTACTGAAGTAGAACATAAGAAATGCAAATGATGTCTCTGGGGATGGTGTCAGTTGCAACAAGAAATAGTACAGAGGCAATAAGGACTAGTGGCAACATTCAGATTCTCTTACTAACAGTATCAAGTGTTTCTACAGCGAGAGTTAATTCTTGGGGTAGCAGATTACTATGAATCTGAGCATCTGTTTTTTTTGTCTCTATGACTGTTCCATAGTACTTCGTGTGACTCAATAAACTGCNATATTACAGATAATTAGGTAGTTATTGGACTAGTTGTGTTTTTTTAACCCTAGACATTAACTCATGCCTAAATTATTACAAGGTAACATCAATGAATGTGTTAGCTTCCTCCTTTAGTCTTTTCTTTTCTTTTTTTTGAAGACTCTTTGCTCTTTTTTCAATCACAAAGTAAATAATGTTTTAAAAGCACAAATAACACCATGGTACTCCTGTACTCAAAATCATCAAATATATTTCTTTTTCAGAGAATGAAAACCAAAAATCCAAAATGGTCACACTATTATTATAACCTTTACCTTGATTGATTTAATTTAAATAAAATACTAGGTTGGAACTTTTTTCTCAAAGTCTGGTTAAATGTCATAACTTAACATTTGGGTTCTAAAACCATTCCTATCTTTCAAACCTTACAAGACCCCCAAATTTAGATTTCTCTAATTTCTTCCCTTCTCTGCTAGCAAATCAGCCCATTTCTTTTTGGAACTTGTCTGTTTCTTCAATATCTTTTCAAATGTAGGCAAAGGTAACCAACACCCAATACAAATCTTGTTTTTCCCATCTGGGCTTCCAATATTCACCCTCTATACTGAGGAGGCACATGATCTACTATTCAAAATACAGCATGAGGCAATTTTGCAAAATATTTTACCATTGTATATCATGGATCTCAGGCCATCCATACCAGTAAATCTGTATTCTTATAATTATCACTCAATCACTAATCCATTCTCACGTATTTTTTCAGTCAGTTCAGTTACTCAGTTGTGTCTGACTATTTACAACCCCATGGACTTCAGCGAGCAGGCCTCCCTGTCCATCACCAACTCCTGGAGCTTGTTCAAACTCATGTTCATCAAGTTGGTGATGCCATCCAACCATCTCATTCTCTTTCATCCCCTTCTCTTCCTGCCTTCTATCTTTCCCAGCAGCAGAGTCTTTTTCAATGAGTTAGTTCTTTGCATCAGGTAGCCAAAGTACTGGAGTTTTAGCTTCAGCGTCAGTTCTTCCAATGAATATTCAGGACTGACTTCCTTTAAGATTGACTGGTTGGATCTCCTTACTGTCCAAGGGACTCTCAAGAGTCTTCTCTAACACCACAGCTCAAAAGTATCATTCTTCATCACTCAGATTTCTTTTTAGTCTAACTCTCACATCCATACTTGACTACTGGAAAAACCATAGCCTTGACTAGATGGACCTCTGTTGGCAAAGTAATGTCTCTGATTTTAATATAGTTTATGGTTCTGTTATAATGCATTAAGTGCTCTATCAATCACTATAGGTTAAGCTATAACCTATAGTGCAAGATATAACCTATAAGGTTATATAAGCTATAACCTATAGGTGTAATAACTATTACTGTAAACACAAAAATAAAAATCCCAGTGATTTGATCAAATTAAATTTCTAACATATCTAAGTCTGATACCTAAATCAGCCTTTCTTGTGTTATCCAAAAGATAACTCAGAGCAATCTTATCTGGAACAGTCAGCTATCTCATTCTGTAGCCTGTATCTAAAGGTGCTCCCTGGTTGAGAAATTCTCTCTTTTTGAGTGTTGGTCAGAGACAGAGTTGTGCTCCACTGCAATCTAAGAAAATAGGAAATATTTATTTTTCTAGCCTTCCTTAAAACTAATATATATCCAATCCACCCTAATCATCAGATGCACCCACACATGCTTATTGAAGTAGAACATAAGAAATGCAAATGATGTCTCTGGGGATGGTGTCAGTTGCAACAAGAAATAGTACAGAGGCAATAAGGGCTTATGGACTAGTGGCAACATTCAGATTCTCTTACTAACAGTATCAAGTGTTTCTACAGCGAGAGTTAATTCTTGGGGTAGCAGATTACTATGAATCTGAGCATCTGTTTTTTTTGTCTCTATGACTGTTCCATAGTACTTCGTGTGACTCAATAAACTGCCCAATACCTTTTTAATGGTAAAGTGTTTATCTGCTAAATCAGAGATTTTTTGGTTTTTGCTTGGAACCAAATTTTGACTGATATATGGTTTTAACAAGAATATAACCACTTTAAACTGATTCTTACCTTTAATGTGAATAAGTGAGCACCAGAACATTAAACTCTTATGTGAAGCCTAGTGGTTGGATTATGTTGTGATGAGAATATTGGGCTACTCCAATAATATTTAACAAACATTATTCTCTTCTGTTATATTCAAAGACTCATTATGAAAAGTTTCCTGATTTTTAAGACAAAACAAGGAGTTGAAGGTTTGGGTAAGAGGAAAGGCTATCTTCTATGTTCTGTGATTTCTGTTTTGCTGCAAATGGCCTTCCATTTATGAACATAAATCTCATGAATCTGCAATTTAATGGATTTCATGAAAGTTAAGAATGAATCATAAACTTTGCCCTATACTAGTGAATTAGCAGAGCTCAAGACCATTCCAGAATACATATTATTTTGTAAGGCAAAAACACAGTGATCCAAAATCCATGGGTTGCACCAAAAGCAGTTCTAAGAGGGAAAATTATACTGCTACAATCTTGCCTCAGAAATAAGAAAAATTTCAAACAACCTAAACTTATACCTAAAGCAACTAGAGAAAGAAGAACAAATGAAATCTAAAGTCAGTAGAAGGGAATAAATCATAATGATCAGAACAGAAATAAATGGAATAGAGACTAAAAAAGCAACAGAAAAGATCAATGAAACTAAAAGATGGTTCTTTGAAAAGACAAAATTGATACACATTTAGCCAGACTCATCAAGAAAAAAGGGAGGGGTATCAAATTAATGGGCTTTCCTGATGGCTCAGTGGGTAAAGAATCTACCTTAATGTAGGAGATGTGAGGGACATGAGTTTGTTCCCTGAGTCAGGGAAGATCCCCTGGAGGAGGAAAATGGCAACGCATTCCAGTATTCTTGCAATAAAATCCCATGGACAGAGGAGCCTGTAGGGCTACAGTTCAAATGCTTGCAAAGAGTTGGACATGACGGAGCAACTAGTGTGTTAGTTGCTCAGTTGCTTCAGACTCTTTGTGATCCCATGGACAATAGTCTGCCAGGCTACTCTGTCCATGGAGATTCTCCAGGCAAGAATACTGAGTGGGTTGCCATTCCCTTCTCCAGGGGATCTTCACAACTCATGGACTGAACCCAGGTCTTCTGCATTAAAGGCAGATTCTTTACCATTTGAGTCATCAGAGAAAATTCACTAAGCAAATAAGCACACAAAAAATTATAAAATTAAAAATGAAATGGAGAAGTTATAACCAACACCACAGAAATACAAAGAACCATAAAAGTGTGTTAAGTTGCTTCAGTTGCGTCTGACTCTTTGCAACCCTATGNGAAGAAGAAGAAGGTGAAAAAATAAGAGGAAGTTGAGAAGAAGAAAAAGAAGAAGAAGTAGGTGACAAGAAGAAGAAGAAGGTGAGTAGAAGAAAAAGAAGGTGAGAATAAAAAGAAGAAGGTGAGAAGAAGAAGAAGAAGAAAAAGAAGAAGAAGAAAAAGAGGAAGAATAAGAAGAATAATAAGAGGAAAAGGAAGAAGGTGAAGAGAAGAAGAAGAAGTTGAGAAGAAGAAGAAGAGAAGAAGAAGAAGAAGGTGAGAAGAAGAAGAAGAAAGTGAGAAAAAGAAGAAGAAGGGAAGAAGAAGATGATGAAGAAGGAGAAGATGAGAAAAAGAAGAAAAAGAAGAAGGTGAGAAGAAGAAGAAGAAGAAGAAAGTGAGAGGAAGAAAAAGAAAAAGAAGAATAGGATGAAAAAGATGAGAAGAATAATAAGAAGAAGGTGAGAAGAAAAAGAGGAAGAAGAAGAAGAAGAAGAAGAAGCAGGAGAAGAAGGTGAGAAGAAGAAGAAGTTGAGAGGAAGAAGAAGAAGGTGAGAAGAAGAAGAGTAAGAAGAAGTAGAAGAGGAAGAACAGAAAAATTGGAGAAGATGAAGAAATACAAGAAGAATGTTTCAAGAAGAAGAAGAAGATGAAGAAGGTGCAAAGAAGAGGAAGAAGGTGAAAAAAATAAGAGGAATGTGAGAAGAAGAAGAAGAAGAAGAAAGAGGTGAGAAGAAGAAGGTGAGTAGAAGAAAAAGAAGGTGAGAGTAAAAAGAAGAAGGTGAGAAGAAGAAGAAGAAGAAGAAGTATAAGAAGAAGAAGAGAAAGAAGAAGAAGAAAAATAAGAGGAAAAAGAAGATGAAAAGAAGAAGAAAACGGTGAGAAGAAAAGGCAAAAGAAGAAGGAGAAGAGAAGAAGAAGAAGAAGGTGAGAAAAAGAAGAAANGAAGAAGAAGAAGAAGTATAAGAAGAAGAAGAGAAAGAAGAAGAAGAAAAATAAGAGGAAAAAGAAGATGAAAAGAAGAAGAAAAAGGTGAGAAGAAAAAGCAAAAGAAGAAGGAGAAGAGAAGAAGAAGAAGAAGGTGAGAAAAAGAAGAAAAGAAGAAGAAAGTAAGAAAAAGTAAAAGAAGGTGGGAAGAAGATGAAGAAGAAGAAGGTGAAGAAAAAGAAAAAGAAGGTGAGCAGAAGAAGAAGAAGAAAGTGAGAAGAAGAAGAAGAAGAAGAGGACGATGAAGATGAGAAGAAAAAGAAGGAGAAGGTGAGAAGAAGAGGAAGAAGAAGAAGAAGAAGCATAAGAAGAAGGTGAAAAGAAGAAGTAGAAGTTGAGAAGAAGAAGAAGAAGGTGAGAATAAGAAGAAGAAGAGGAAGAAGAAGNTCCTAAAACTATTTCAATGTTTCACTGCAGTGTATTGCACCTTATGTTAATCAATTGCTTCAAGTACAAAGCTAAGAGTGGAATAAAGTTGAAAATGAACATGAGAGCTGTTCTTGGGTTGATCTGTAGTGGGTGTGTGTGCATATGTGCGTAGGTGTATATTTGTGTAAATATATTTTTAATGATAATATTAAATATAATTCATTTGATAAAAAGATTAATGCAAAAATAGATGATAAAATGGATTTTTATAATTTGCAAGACTATATGTACTCAAATGCCTTTTTGAAACAAACGAATGAATAAACCTTTGGTTTTAGCTAAAGAAGTTTGAAAAATTTAAAGAGAGTGAGCTGATATCTAATTATTTTAAAATAAGGAATTTCAATTTAGAAGGTGAGATACACAGAACACTCCCTGGGCTGGCCAAATTAAAGTTTGGATTTTTCGATGAAGTGAAGTGAAGTGAAGTCGCTCAGTTGTGTCCAATCTTTGCAACCCCATAGACCATAGCCTACCAGGCTCCTCTGTCCATGGGATTTTCCAGGCAAGAGTACTGGAGTGGGCTGCCATTTCCTTCTCCAGAGATCTTCCCAACTTAGGGATCGAACCCGGGCCTCCCACATTGTAGGCAGACGCTTTACCATCTGAGTTGTTTTCAATAATGTGTGGTGTATAAAAACTCAGCAAGATGCAGTGTAGGCTTTGGGAATGAGTGTTTGAAGGCAACACATATCTGGAGAATCATGGTAACCCAAGTGGTTGTAGGAGCCCTTGAGATTTCAACTGCTCATGTGACTCTCCTGACCTGGGAGGAAACACCCACAAACGAAAGGTATCAGGTGTGTGTGTGTGTGCGTGCGTGTTTTGTCACTCAGTTGTGTCTGAGTCTTTGTGACCCTATACCTGCCAGGTTCCTTTGTCCATGGAATTTTCCAGGCAAAAATAGTCTTCTCTCAATAACACATTCTGTGTTCAAAGAGTGGATTGTGATANAATTAAAAGATGCTTACTCCTCAGAAGGAAAGTTATGACCAACCTAGATAGCATATTCAAAAGCAGAGACATTGCCAACAAAGGTCCGTTTAGTCAAGGCAAGGATATCCAACCAGTTCATCCTTAAAAAGATCAGTCCTGGGTGTTCATTGAAAGGACTAATGTTGAAGCTGAAACTCCATTACTTTGGCTACCTGATGCGAAGAGATAACTCATTTGAAAAGTCCCTGATGCTGGGAAAGGTTGAGGGTAGGAGGAGAAAGGGACGGCAGAGGATGAGATGGTTGGATGGCATCAGCAACTCAATGGACATGAGTTTGGGTGAACTCTGGGAGCTGATGATGGACAGGGAGGCCTGGAGTGCTGTAATCCATGGGGTTGCAAACAGTCAGACACAAGTGAGCAGCTGAACTGAACTGAACTTTCCCAAATCAAGGAAAAATTGGTTCATACCTTTAGCAGCCATGAAAAACATGGGACTCGGTAACCTGATGCTGTTTACTTTCTTATTCAAATAAATAGTCAATTTTTCCTTTCAAAACATTTATTCAAAATGCTTAATTCATAAAAACACGTGGATGGATTATTCATTCAATGATTCCCTTTTCAATAGTTACTTACGCTTACAAAGTACTATGCCAGAATCTAGATATAAATGGTAAGAAAAAATGAACATGGCCTTATTAAACCTAAATTCCAGTGAAAAGACAAGCATCAGACAATAATCACACAAATTATTATATAATTTTCACCTGTAATATTCATATAAATTGACAAAGTTGTGAGAAAATGATGTTTATACCAAAATTTGGAAAAAGAAAAAGAATTTGCCATCCAAACAGCATGAGGAAAACAGAACTGCTTTGCCATTCAAACAGTATAAGAAAAACAGAACAGTAATGGTAACTGATTGGTAAGAAATAAAAAGATTTGGAGGCAAATGAAATAAAAAAGTATTGCAGAAGTATACTTTGGATAAAGGTGATTTGATGAAAACCAAAGTGCTGCATGAATTTGAGATATATTTAAGGGGCAGGTAAATTGTTGTGATATACCAACAGGACTCTATTATTCAGCTTTATCCATAATCCATTCAGGAACATATTATTGAATACCTCTTATGTGCCAGAACTTAACTGCAGTCTTGAATGAGATGTATTTGTTTTCAAAGACAAAAGAGTCTAGACAGACAGAAGTGGCTAGCATATTTTTTAATATAATTTAATCAGCTTTTTTCTTAATAGTTTTAGACAGCCCCAAACTAGCAATTAATTCTGTTAACATCTAGAAATGTGGATATTTATAAAGACTAATTAAAAACAAATCCCTATGTATCATATTTAATAGCTCAGCTTTTAGTGTGCCTTATTTTCAACAACACTCTACTCAGAAACATTTGCTAAATTTCTCATTTAAATAAGGTGATAAAGCATCATTAAGCCCTGCAGGGCCAAATGTGTATAACTACTAGAGACTGTTCCAAAATTTGTAAAAATGTCTTATCACATTCAGTATGAATTCTTCCCAATAAGTAGATAAATAATAATTCAGCAAGTAATCTAGACCCATTATCTCTTCTCCCTTCTGTTTAATCCAACCTGTTTTGCTTCTTGAGTACTTAACCAGAAGCTTATAAGATATCTATTACAGATTTGCCTAGCTTCTTTATGACACTATAAATCAGGTCCTTAAAATGAGAAACCTCCTTGTCAGAATATTCCAAGTAGCTTTTGAGGGCAAGCAGAGTCTATCACTTTAGAAGTATTTATTGCAAGAAACAGAGAGAAATACAAGCTAACCTAAAGAAAGGACTTATTGGAAAGATTTTGGATCTCACAAGGGCCAGATTTTGTCATAGCAGGAACAAGGTGGGTTCTAGAGGGTCACAGAGCAGGAAGTAAGAAACAGAGCATTTGCCTAATGAGAAGGAAAGGCTCTTGAATGTGACATTGTTGTCAATGAGACTCACAGCATGGAAACTATGCCTCATCTAGATCTGCTGTTTAGGCAGACCTGACTAAAACTGGCAAATTACTGCTATGTGAGACTGGCTGCTGCCTGACAGGCCAGTTTGGGCAGAGTCCACAGGATGCCAGTATTAAGTACAGTTAGCCAAATTCTAGGGTTTGGTTTTTCACTTTACACAAATTCTAGACCTTCTTGGAAAAATGACAAAGTGTATCAAAACAACACTCACAAATCATCAAGAATGTGCCTTAGCTCCTCCAGTCTGTGGTTTTGGGAGATATCCAATACTGAGCTCATGGTACCGCACTCTGTGGGCCCACAAATCACCTCTCAGGATAGATGTGGTCCACTTGCAGCACATCTGAGGGCAGGGTAAGCAGAGCTAAAGCTGGCAGAAGAGCCATTTGAGAGATAAGTTGGGCTGGACCAAACACCCTGCAAGACCACCACATGAGATCAAGCCCTGAGCCTTTGGAGTGGGAGCACTGACTCCAAGACCCTAGACTATCAGAGAACTAACCCTAGGGGGTATCAAACAGTGAGAACTCACACAAAGGAAACCACTTCAATACAAGACCAGGCATCACACAACCACCAGTAGCACCCTGTACAGGCCAGTTTTCTTATTGGCCTGTCATCTAAACAACAAACAATATAAAAATACAAACCAAATCATCAGCAGACAGGATTATCACCTAAGTCAGCCTCGCCCATCAGAGGAAAAACAAACAAACAAACAAAAACTCAGCACAAATCTAACCGTATATGAAGCTTACACAAACCACTGGACCAAATTTATGAGGGCGGAAATCAAAAGGAAGAAAGAATTCAACCTTGAAGCCTGGGAAAAGGAAACCTCAATAAGACCTTTTAACACAATAAGTTAAAAAAAAAAAAAAGGCAGAGAGCTACTACACAAATGAAGGAACAAACTAGAAACAAAGAAGTCCAAATAAATGAAGGGGTAATAGGCAAACTACCTGAAAATGAATTCAGAATAATGATAGTAAAGATGATCAAAAACCTTGAAAACAAAAAGGAGAAAATGCAAGAATCAATTAACAAAGACCTAGAAGAAATAAAGAATAAACCTGCAGAGACAAGCAACATAATTACTGAAATTAAAAATACTGTAGAGGGAATCAAGAGCAGAATATCCAAAGCGAGAGAACAAATTGTGAGCTGGAAGATAAAATGGTAGATAACTTCTGAATACCAAAACAAAGTAAAAAGAATGAAAAGATCTTAGGAAAATCTCAGAGACCTCTGGGACAGTATCAAACACACCAACATTTGAATTATAGGGCTCAGAGAAAAAGAAAGAGTATGAGAAAATTTCTGGATAGATTATAGTTGAAATTTTCCCCAACATGGAAAAGGAAACAGTCAATCAAATTCAAGAGGCACAAAGAGTCCCATACAGGATAAACCCAAGGAGCAACACACAAAAACATATACTAATCAAACTAAAAGTTTATGTTCCATACAGGATACAGGATGCTTGGGGCTGGTGCATGGGGATGATCCAGAGAGACGATATGGGGTGAGAGGTGGGAGGGGGTTTCAGGATTGGGAGCTTGTGTACACCTGTGGCTGATTCATGTCAATGTATGGCAAAACCAATACAGTATTGTAAAGTAGAATAAAGTAAAAATAAAATTTAAAAATAAACAAAAAGCTTTAAAAATAAAATTAAATAAAATTTAATACAAAAAAAAATCAAACTAACAAAGACTAAACACAGAGACAGAATATTAAAAGCAGCAAGGGAGAAGGAACAAATAACATATAAGTGAAACTCGATATGCTTAACAGCTGATCTTTCAGTAGAAACTCTGTAGGCCAGAAGGGAATGGCAGGATATATTTAAAGTACTGAAAGGGAAAAATCTACAACCGAGATTACTGTACCTGGCAAGGATCTCATTCAAAATTCATGGGAAAATAAAAAGCTTTTCATATAGTCCAGAAATACTAGAGAGAGAAAAAAAAGCCTACAAAATCAACCACAAACAATTAAGAAAATGGCAATAGGAACATATATATCAATAATTACTTTAAAAGACAATGAATTAAATGCACCAACCAAAATACACAAACTGGATGAATGGATTCAAAAACAAAATCCACTTATATACTGTCTACAAGAAACCCACTTCCATCCCTAAAACACATATAGACTGAAAGTGGGAGAATGGAAAAGTATATTCCATGAAAATAGGAAGCAAAAGAAAGCTGGAATATCAATCCTCATATCACACAAAATAGACCTTAAAATAAAGAAGATTGTGAGAGATAAGGAAAGACACTACATAATGACTAAGGAACCAATCTAAAAGGAAGACATAACAATTGTAAACATCTATGCACCCAACATGGGAGCACCTCAATACATAAGACAAACACTAACAGACATAAAAGCAGAAATTGACAGTAACACAATAGTAAGAGACCCCACTCACACCAATGGACAGATCATCAAAACAGAAAATTAATAAGGAAACTCAAGTCTTTAATGATATACTAGATGAGATGGATTTCATTGATATCTTCAGGACATTCCATCNTAAAAGCAGAAATTGACAGTAACACAATAGTAAGAGACCCCACTCACACCAATGGACAGATCATCAAAACAGAAAATTAATAAGGAAACTCAAGTCTTTAATGATATACTAGATGAGATGGATTTCATTGATATATTCAGGACATTCCATCTAAATGGAGAAGACTACACCTTCTCAAGTGCACATGGAATATTCTCCAGATAGACCACATGTTGGGTCACAAATCAAACCTCATCAAATTTTAAAAATTTGAAATCATATCAAGCATCTTCTCTGACCGAAATGCTATGAGACTAGATATCAATTACAAGGGAAAAAAACTATAAGAAATACAAACACATGGAGATTAAATATCACATTTCTAAATAACCAAAAGGTGACTGAAGAAATCAAAAGGGAAATCAAAAAAATTTCTAGAAACAAATGACAATGAAAACACGACAAGTCAAAGCCTATGGGTTACAGCAAAAGCAGTCCTCAGAGAGAAGTTTGCAGCAATATAATCCTACCTAAAGAAACAAGAAAAACATTGAATAGATAACCTAACTTTACACCTAAAATAACAAAAAATGAAGAATAAAATGCCCTCAAAATTAGCAGAAGGAAATAAATAATAAAGATCCAGGCAGAAAGAAATGAAAAAGAAATGAAAGAAACAATAGTCAAGATTAATAAAACTAAAAGATGATTCTTTGAGAAGATAAAACTGACAAGCCTTTAGCCAGACTCATCAAGAAAAAAAGAAGAATCAAATCAACAAAATTAGAAATGAAAGGGGAGAGGTTACAACAGACAATGCAGAAATACAAAAGATTATAAGAGACTATTATGAAGAACAACATTATATTATGGCAATAAAATGGATAACCTGGAAGAAATGGAAAGTCTTAGAAAATTTCAATCATTCAAGACTGAACCAGCAAGAAATATAAATTATTAACAACCCAATTACAAGCACTGATATTGAAGGTGTGATCAAAAATCTCTCAAAAACCAAAAGTCCAGGACCAGATGGCTTCACAGGAGAATTCTATCAAATATTCAAAGAAGAGCTAACGCCTATCCTAAAACTCTTTCAAAAAATTGCAGAGGAAGGACATTTCCAAACTCATTCTATGAGGCCACCATCACCCTGATACCAAAATAGACAAAGACAGCACAAAAAATGAAAGCTACACGCCAATATCACTGATGAACAAAGATGCAAAAATCCTTAAGAAAAGCAAACAAAATTCAACAACACATCAAAAAGGTCATACACCATGATCAATTTGGGTTTATTCCAGGAATGCAAAGATTCTTCAATATGAACAAATCAATTAATGTGATACATGATATTAACAAATTAAAAGATAAAAAAACATATCATTTTAACAGATGCAGAAAAAACCTTTTACAAAATTCAGCACCCATTTATGATTAAAAACTCTTCAAAAAATGGTCGTAGAAGAAACCACTCTCTGCATAGTAAAGACCATATATGATAAGCCTACAGTTCAGTTCAGTCACTCAGTCGTGTCTGACTCTTGGCAACCCCATGAATCACAGCATGCCAGGCCTCTGTCCATCACCAACTCCCGGAGTTCACTCAGACTCATGTCCAGTGAGTCAGTGATGCCATCTAGCCACCTCATCCTCTCTTGTCCCCTTCTCCTCCTGCCCTCAATCCCTCCCAGCATCAGAGTCTTTTCCAATGAATCAATACTTCGCATTAAGTGGCCAAAGTACTGGAGTTCCAGCTTTAGCATCATTCCTTCCAAACAAATCCCAGGGCTGATCTCCTTCTGAATGGACTGGTTGAATCTCCTTGCAGTCTAAGGGACTTGAAAGAGTCTTCTCCATCACCACAGTTCAAAAGCATCAATTCTTCAGCACTCAACCTTCTTCACAGTCTAACTCTCACATCCATACGTGACCACAGAAAAAACCATAGCCTTGTCTAGACGGACCTTAGTCGGCAAAGTAATGTCTCTGCTTTTGAATATGCTAACTAGGTTGGTCATAACTTTTCTTCCAAGGAGTAAGCGTCTTTTAATTTCATGGCTGCAGTCACCATCTGCAGTGATTTTGGAGCCCCCCAAAATAAAGACTGACACTGTTTCCACTGTTTCCCCATCTATTTCCCATGAAGAAATGGAACTGGATGCCATGATCTTCATTTTCTGAATGTTGAGCTTCAAACCAACTTTTTCACTCTCCTCTTTCACTTTCATCAAGAGGCTTTTTAGTTCTTGTTCACTTTCTGCCATAAGAGTGGTGTCATCTGCATATCTGAGGTGATTGAGATTTCTCCTGGCAACCTTGATTCCAGCTTGTGTTTCTTTCAGTCCAGCATTTCTCATGAAATATTCTGCATATAAGTTAGATAAGCAGAGTGACAATACACAGCCTTGATGTACTCCTTTTCCTATTTGGAACCAATCTGTTTTTCCATGTCCAATTCTAACTATTGCTTCCTGACCTGCATATAGGTTTCTCAAGAGACAGGTCAGGTGGTCTAGTATTCCCATCTCTTGAAGAATTTTCCATAGTTTATTGCGATCTATACCATCAAAGGCTTTGGCATACTCAATAAAGCAGAAGTAGATGTTTTTCTGGAACTCTCTTGCTTTTTCCATGATCCAGCGGATGTTGGCAATTTGATCTCAGGTTCCTCTGCCTTTTCTAAAACCAGCTTGAACATCAGGAAGTTCACAGTTCACATATTGCTGAAGCCTGGCTTGGAGAATNTCTTATACACATCTTGTCAGACTTTTGCGACTCCATGGACTGTAGCCCACCAGGACTCCTGCCCATGGGATTTTCCTAGCAAGAATATTGAAGTGGGTTTCCATCTTCTCCTCCGGGAATCTTCCTGACCTAGGGATTGATCCCGTGTCTCCTGTATTACAGGTATATTTCTCACCCACTGACCCACAGGGGACGTCCAATATGTGGCTACTTCTTCCTATTCCATTTGATGAATGTCAGCTCATAGAGTCAATACAAGTCAATTTGTTTTTTGAGACAGTGTATCTACATATACAAGGTTTCTGCATTTAACTTTTCCACATATCAAAGTATTAACAATAACAATATATCATGAAAGTAGAAATNAGGTAAAATTGTTCCTTCTTCTAGAACTTATTAGTTTTACCATTTTAAAGTGTCCATTTCCTAAGCTTAATTTAATCCTTTTTCTCATATACAATACATATCCTAGATTCTGCATCATATTATATGAATATCACAGAAAAGCATACATTGAACCACAGTACTTCCAAGACTTTGGATACATCAACACTCAAAAACCAATTTGTGGTTGCTCACTTAAGTCATGTCAGACTTTTGCGACTCCATGGACTGTAGCCCACCAGGACTCCTGCCCATGGGATTTTCCTAGCAAGAATATTGAAGTGGGTTTCCATCTTCTCCTCCGGGAATCTTCCTGACCTAGGGATTGATCC
Source organism: Raphicerus campestris (assembly GCA_006410735.1). Lineage (NCBI taxonomy): Eukaryota > Metazoa > Chordata > Mammalia > Artiodactyla > Bovidae > Raphicerus > Raphicerus campestris. Next base: position 116,419 of record SJYW01011139.1, read on the forward strand.
CGTGTCTCCTGTATTACAGGTATATTTCTCACCCACTGACCCACAGGGGACGTCCAATATGTGGCTACTTCTTCCTATTCCATTTGATGAATGTCAGCTCATAGAGTCAATACAAGTCAATTTGTTTTTTGAGACAGTGTATCTACATATACAAGGTTTCTGCATTTAACTTTTCCACATATCAAAGTATTAACAATAACAATATATCATGAAAGTAGAAATGTTTCACCCAGCTACATGTGTGTATGTATGTATATATATACATAGTTTTGAATGTTTATATATACACACACACACACACATGAATGAATTACAGTTATAATTTAACCCAAGGGTTAGTGTATTTTTGTACTTCCCAGGTGGTGCTAGTGGTAAAGAACCCACCTGCCAATGCAGGAGATACAAAAGACACAAGTTTGATCACTGGGTTGGAAGATCCCCAGGAGGAGGGCATGGCAACCCATCCCAGTATTCTTGCCTGGAGAATATCATGAACAGAGAGGATCCTAGCAGCCAACAGTCCATAGCATCACATAGAATAAGACACAACTGAAACGACTTAGCACACATGCACAGCATGCATTTTTAATGGTCTCCCATTTACTTGTAAGTTCCACAAAGAAACATGGTTCTATATAAAATGACTTTAAGACAACAATATGTTATAATCTGGAATGTGCAATCAAGTTTCCACTTAAAATACACAGGTATTTTCTTATTAATATTCCTAAGAAACTAGTCAGTTCACCTTTTCTTTTCAAACCAGACCACATAATAGGGACTCAAAAACTAACTGTGGCTAGAGGCACTACATGGTGAAACAAAACACAACAAAGGATGGCTGCCTATATCTGTGCATGGAAAGACGCGGAACAAAACTAGTATTTAGAGTAAACATTTATCTGTTGCATAGGTCAAGCTCTCTTTTAAGCATGCATACACGCACGCACGCGCACACACACACACACACACACACACACACACACGTGCACCTTATCCTGTAGTATCTATATGTTGGAAATAAGGAAACCAAAGCCCAGAAAAATGGATACTTTATCAAGGTTACATAATGTTTTGAACAATGTTATGTAGTAAGAAGTAACATTATGATTTAAACTCAAGCAGTGTATTTTCATGATCCATAATCTTAACCAACATAGGTTTTCTGAGCTACCCCTTAAGTATTAAGAGAACCTGACAGTGTATAGACATCAGGACATATATCTCTAGTTCTGAATGTTTATAAAACACATAGCACCATGACTAACATGAACACTCAACTCATGCTCCCTTTACATTTATTTACCCTTTTCTATTGTACTACAAGCAAAATCACTATTTGCTTTTTCTTTAGAGAGAATTTAACAGTACTGCATACTCTAGACTGTCAGGTAAAAATCTTAGAAGACATATTAAACTTAAAGAGTGATTTCTGTTGTTAAGTGCAGTGGAGTAACATAAGATAATATTTGCCTGGAATCTCCAAGTTTGCAACTGTCACTTGTTATTACAATAATAACAGCAATTTCTTGTGTCAGAAAGTATTCAATTCAGAGAATAAATGTTATGGTAACCATACATATAATTTATATATTATATAGAGTGCTGTTTTCTGAATTATGCTGTCCCTATATTCATAACCCCCAATATGATGGTATTTGAGGATGAGTTCTTTGGAAGGTAAGTAGGTTTAGATGAAGTCATGACAGTGGGTCTTCATGATGGGATCAATTCCCTCTTAAGAAAAACACCAGACAGCTGACTATCCACCATGTGAGGACACTGTCATAAAGTGTGCAAGCCAGAAATAGAGCTTTCACCACAACCAGATAATGTAGGTGCCAGGATCTCAGACTTCCAGCCTCCAGAATTCTGAGACAATAAATCTGTATTTTAAGTACAATCTGTGATATTTTATTATGAAACCCATGTTGGCTAATGGAAACAGCATCAAAACACTGTCATATATATTATATTGAATAGCAACATGCTATTATACATGTTAAATTAATATTTTAATTATACTTAGTTATACTTACTTAATACACATGTTAAATTAATGTTCTAATTTTATTAGATAGGTCCTATCTTTCACTTAAACTGTGGAAATAAACATTTTCAAAGACTGGAAGAATAAGTGGTTATATAGTAATACTAAAATATGTCGAGTGCAAAACTTACTAATTTAATCTGCTTACTTTGTCCACTAAATAATAATTGATATACGTAATATACTTAACATAATTAAGTATATTATACTATTAAATTATATGCTAATTAAGTTATATGCACACAAAATCTACTTGCTTTATTTGATCAACGAGGAAAAAAACCATAATGTTTGGCCCTAAGTTATCCTTCCTAAACTTTGATTTTAGTTTAACTATAACATTAATAATCCAACTCTTTGTGACCCCATGGACTGTATGCCACCGGGCTCCTCCATCCATGGGATTCTGCAGGCAAGAAGACTGGAGTGGGTTGCCATTTCCTTCTCCAGGGTATCTTCCCAACACAAGGATCGAACCCAGGTCTCTGGCATTGCAGGCAGATACTTTAACCTCTGAGCCACCAGGGAACCCCAATGACAAGAAAAAACATAGACATTTAAATTCCAAAATTTTTTTAATTTTAATTGTTACTCTTCCATTATGACAAAAATTTATGCTTGATATTTTTGCCACTAGTATCAGCAATTAAAGTTAAATTCAATGGCAAAGCACTCCAGTATTCTGGCTTGGAGAATTCCATGACTGTATAGACCATGGGGTTGCAAAGAATCAGACACAACTCAGCAACTTTCACTTTCCAAAATATTTTAAAGATAATTTTAAATAATATTCATTAGTTATTATTTAGTGGACAAAGTAAGCAGATTAAATTTTGCACTAGACATATTTTAGTATTACTATATAACCACTTCAATTCTTCCAGTCTTTGAAAATGTTTATTTCTACAGTTTAAGTGAAAGATAGGGCCTACCTAATAAAATTAGAACATTAGTTGACATCAAGAACCAAATATATACATTAAGCTCTACAGTAAATATTAACCTCTACTCAAAATTCTTTTCCATTCAAATTGACTAGATGTTGCTTGTATTTGGGTTTGTTGTAAATTTAGCAGATTCATTGCTATCACCAAATATACAAATCTAAACTTCAGTTTGTTGAGGTCTCTGGCCATATCTATTCAGATGTTCCTGAGTTCATTGTTCAGCATTTAACCTATTATACCAGAATATACTGAATAGATAATCATATGCATATACATATAGGCTCCTTCTTAACAGTATAATGATTAGAAAAGTGTTGCTACAATTGTGAGAAGCAAACACAACTTTACAGGCCTTTAAGTTCTGATAAGAATTCTACTTCAAAAATGGAAGGTTCTATCAATCATAATTTATATTTTTATAGGGGTCCAAATATTTCTGCTGCTGCTAAGTCACTTCAGCCGTGTCCAAATATGTCTAAAGATATGTATTTCAAAGAGCTATCTCTTTGTGATGTCATACTTTAAAAATATCATTTGTGTTTAAAGGCCATAAATGATTTCTTTTCTCTTTCTTTTTTCAAAAATATGAGAATGATGTTGTTATTGCAACCTCTTAGATAATATAATTAGTGAGAATATGCCTGGATATGATCCCACTTTGGTAGTCACACCACTTATGCTGCTGCTGCTAAGTCACTTCAGTCGTGTACAACTCTGCGACCCCATAGATGGCAGCCCACCAGGCTCTCCTATCCCTGGGATTCTCCAGGCAAGAACTGTGGAGTGGGGTGCCATTTCCTTCTCCAATGCATGAAAGTGAAAAGTGAAAGTGAAGTCGCTCAGTCGTGTCCAATTCTTGGTGACCCCATGGACTGCAGCCTTACCAGGCTCCTCCATCCATGGGATTTTCCAGGCAAGAGTACTGGAGTGGGGTGCTATTGCCTTTTCCATGCACCACTTATGCTATAACTTAATTAAGACATTGGAGGAAATTTGATACAAATCTGATACAAATTCAAATTTGTATCAGCTTAACTGATAACCCTAAGAATGAAGTATTGTTTTATCATTAAAATTAACAATACCCAAATTCCTAAAATGTCTTTTAAAATATTTAATATTTGTACTTCCAGACCATCAGGTTTGAATGACAAAATTTGATGTTTCAACCATTGCATGGCATATATGTGTTTTGTTGGGTTACAGAGAAGCATAAAGGGAAAATAACACAATTTAAAATAGAGTGACAACCAGAATTCACATTAAAAATTCTGATGCTAATATCAAATGACAGACTCCTTGATTAGAAACCAAGTAAAGTAAATTCTTCATCATAGAAACATATGGCATTGGACATAGTTAATAACATTTATTTCAGGACTCTTTTTTATAATGTGCCGTTTATTGCCACTTTAAAATAAAAGCATATTTTATTAGGATGTATTCTTCTCTGGGTTAATCTGTTGTTTGTTGCTGTTGTTAAATTTCAGAAGTAGCAGGTAATGAAAAATAAAATTATAACTAAATTTAATTAATGTTCTCTATGCAACAGTCATAGAACTAAATATTTTATTGATGGTCTTATGTATGCAAATGATCATCTTACTATAATTACATTTTAAAGCACATTTTTAAAAAAAGACATTGAAATCTTAATAATGATGTTTTGTTATATGAAATAAAAGCCCAAGTTGTTACAATACCAACAATTAATCTATAACTATTAAACTGATATTTTCTCTTTGGCCATTGCATTCAGTTCAGTTCAGTTCAGTTCTCTCGCTCAGTCGTGTCCAACTCTTTGTGCAGCACGCCAGGCCTCCCTGTCCATCACCATCTCCGGAGTTCACTCAGACTCACATCCATCGAGTCAGTGATGCCATCCAGCCATCTCATCCTCTGTTGTCCCCCTTTTCCTCCTGCCCCCGATCCCTCTCAGCATCAGAGTCTCTTCCAATGAGTCAATTCTTCACATAAGGTATCCAAAGTATTGGAGTTTCAGCTTCAACATCAGTCCTTCCAATGAACACCCAGGACTGATGTCCTTGCAGTCCAACGGACTCTCAAGAGTCTTCTCCAACACCACAGTTCAAAAGCATCAGTTCTTCTGTGCTCAGCTTTCTTTATAGTCTAGCTGTCACATCCATACATGACTACTGGAAAAACCATAGCCTTAACTAGATAGACCTTTGTTGACAAAGTCTCTGCTTTTTAATATGCTGTCTAGGTTGGTCATAACTTTCCTTCCAAGGAATAAGCATCTTTTATTTTCATGGCTGCAATCACCATCTGCAGTGATTTTGGAGCCCCCAAAAATAAAGTCTGACACTGTTTACACTGCTTCCCCATCTATTTCCCATGAAGTGATGGGACCGGATGCCATGACCTTCGTTTTCTGAATGTTGAGCTTTAAGCCAACTTTTTCACTCTCCTCTTTTACTTTCATCAAGAGGCTCTTTAGTTCTTCACTTTCTGCCATAAGGCTGGTGTCATCTGCATATCTGAGGCTATTGATATTTCTCCCAGCAATCTTGATTCCAGCCTGTGCTTCCTCCAGCCCAGCATTTCTCATGATATACTCTGCATATAAGTTAAACAAGCAGGGTGACAATATACAGCCTTGATGTACTCCTTTTCCTATTTGGAACCAGTCTGTTGTTCCATGTCCAATTGTAATGATTACTTCCACCTGCATACAGTTTTCTCAAGAGGCAGGTAGGTGGTCTGGTATTCCCATCTCTTTCAGAATTTTCCAAAGTTTATTGTGATCCACACAGACAAAGGTTTTGGCATAGTCAATAAAGCAGAAATAGATGTTTTTCTGGAACTCTCTTGCTTTTTCCATGATCCAGTGGATGTTGGCAATTTGATCTCTGGTTCCTCTGCCTTTTCTAAAACCAGCTTGAACATCTGGAAGTGCATGGTCCATGTATTGCTGAAGCCTACGTTGGAGAATTTTGAGCATTACTTTACTAGCATATGAGATGAGTGCAATTGTGCAGTAGTTTGAGCATTCTTTGGCATTGTCTTTCTTTGGGATAGGAATGAAAACTGACCTTTTCCAGTTCTGTGGCCACTGGTGAGGTTTCCAAATTTTCTGACACACTGAGTGCAGCACTTTCACAGCACAATCTTTTAGGATCGGAAATAGTTCAACTGGAATTCCCTCACGTCCACTGGCTTTGTTTGCATTTATGCTTCCTAAGGCTCACTTGACTTCACATTCCAGGATGTCTGGCTCTAGGTGAACTCGATCACACGATCGTGATTATCTGGGTCATGAAGATCTTTTTTGTATAGTTCTTCTGTGTATTCTTGCTACCTTTTCTGAATATCTTCTGCTTATGTTAGGTCCATACCATTTCTGTCCTTTATTGAGCCCATCTTTGCATGAAACATTCCCTTGATATCTCTAATTTTCTTGAAGAGATCTCTAGTTTTTCCCATTCTATTGTTTTCCTCTATTTATTTGCATTGATCACTGAGGAAGGCTTTTTATCTCTCCTTGCTACTCTTTGGAA
>SJYW01011139.1:128205-178981 GCA_006410735.1 Raphicerus campestris
GATGTTGGCAATTTGATCTCTGGTTCCTCTGCCTTTTCTAAAACCAGCTTGAACATCTGGAAGTGCATGGTCCATGTATTGCTGAAGCCTACGTTGGAGAATTTTGAGCATTACTTTACTAGCATATGAGATGAGTGCAATTGTGCAGTAGTTTGAGCATTCTTTGGCATTGTCTTTCTTTGGGATAGGAATGAAAACTGACCTTTTCCAGTTCTGTGGCCACTGGTGAGGTTTCCAAATTTTCTGACACACTGAGTGCAGCACTTTCACAGCACAATCTTTTAGGATCGGAAATAGTTCAACTGGAATTCCCTCACGTCCACTGGCTTTGTTTGCATTTATGCTTCCTAAGGCTCACTTGACTTCACATTCCAGGATGTCTGGCTCTAGGTGAACTCGATCACACGATCGTGATTATCTGGGTCATGAAGATCTTTTTTGTATAGTTCTTCTGTGTATTCTTGCTACCTTTTCTGAATATCTTCTGCTTATGTTAGGTCCATACCATTTCTGTCCTTTATTGAGCCCATCTTTGCATGAAACATTCCCTTGATATCTCTAATTTTCTTGAAGAGATCTCTAGTTTTTCCCATTCTATTGTTTTCCTCTATTTCTTTGCATTGATCACTGAGGAAGGCTTTTTATCTCTCCTTGCTCTTCTTTGGAACTCTGCATTCAAATAGGTATATCTTTTCTTTTCTCCTTTGCTTTTCACTTTTCTTTTCACAGCGCTTTGTAAGACTTCCTCAGACAGCCATTTCGCTTTTTTGCATTTCTTTTTCTTCGGGATGGTCTTGATTCCTGTCTCCTGTACAGTGTCATGAACCTCCATCCATAGTTCATCAGGCACTCTGTCTATCAGATCTAGTCCCTTAAATCTATTTCTCACTTCCACTGTATAGTCATAAGGGATTTGATTTAGGTCATACCTGAATGGCCTAGTGGTTTTCCCTACTTTCTTCAATTTCAGTCTGAATTTGGCAATAGGGAGTTCATGATCTGAGCCACAGTCAGCTCCCAGTCTTGTTTTTGCTGACTGTATAGAGCTTCTCCATCTTCAGCTGCAAAGAATATAATCAATTTGATTTTGGTGTTGACCATCTGCTGATGTCCATGTGTAGAGTCTTCTCTTGTGTTGTTGGAAGAGGGTGTTTGCTATGACCAGTGTGTTCTCTTGGCAAAACTAAATTAGCCTTTGCCCTGCTTCATTCCGTACTCCAAGGCCAAATTTGCCTGTTACTCCAGGTGTTTCTTAACTTCCTACTTATATACTTTGCATCAGTCAAATGTGAAGAATTATTAATTAAATTTACTTTGATCTGATACTACAGAGGGCTATTATAAGTTTTAGAGACTACTGAAATATACACACAGTTCTTATTTCTCCCTGATTCCCTGCCCTTCTTTCCTAAGGACAGGACATTATGTGTAAAATTAGCTACATTCTAATGATAGGCAATTTACAAGTATTTTAGATTTGTATTTTTCTTCTTTTTTTCCAGGAAACTATCTTAAAATACTCATGCTTTATCTCCCTTCTCCATGTCTCTGAAAATAACAGATTTCTTGATGTTTAACATTTATAAAATCTGGAATCAAAAGTACATCTTGAATTTTTAATGGGAAGTGTCTGTTTTGTATATTAGAAGTCATGAACTAGCAAAAGATAGACCAAGCCCAGAATGTTATACAATCTTAGGATGCCTCTAACCCTGCCTCTTTGTCATGTATAGAATGACCTGAGAGTATCCTGATTATGTCTGCTATCACAGCATAATGATGTTCCTTTTCATTCTTAAACATGTACCAATTCAGAAGATAAATCCTATGGTCATTCTATTTATATGAAATGTAATAGGAATGGGAATGGATGCAACTCAGAGACCCTGGAAAAAGTATTTAATATGAGACCACAGGAACTCTTTCAATATCTTAGAGTTATGCTTCAACAGAGCATACTTTGAATTCCCATGCACAGGGAAAGATAGGTAGTCAGTATTAACTGCCAGGATATTATGAGCAAAAAAGACCATAGTTCTTTATTATCTTATGACTCTAGAGAGTCACTCTATTAACTTGGTTACTGACATAGCTACAGAGGAATTTTCATTTTNTATCTCTAATTTTCTTGAAGAGATCTCTAGTCTTTCCCATTCTATTGTTTTCCTCTATTTCTTTGCATTGATCACTGAGGAAGGCTTTTTATCTCTCCTTGCTCTTCTTTGGAACTCTGCATTCAAATAGGTATATCTTTTCTTTTCTCCTTTGCTTTTCACTTTTCTTTTCACAGCGCTTTGTAAGACTTCCTCAGACAGCCATTTCGCTTTTTTGCATTTCTTTTTCTTCGGGATGGTCTTGATTCCTGTCTCCTGTACAGTGTCATGAACCTCCATCCATAGTTCATCAGGCACTCTGTCTATCAGATCTAGTCCCTTAAATCTATTTCTCACTTCCACTGTATAGTCATAAGGGATTTGATTTAGGTCATACCTGAATGGCCTAGTGGTTTTCCCTACTTTCTTCAATTTCAGTCTGAATTTGGCAATAGGGAGTTCATGATCTGAGCCACAGTCAGCTCCCAGTCTTGTTTTTGCTGACTGTATAGAGCTTCTCCATCTTCAGCTGCAAAGAATATAATCAATTTGATTTTGGTGTTGACCATCTGCTGATGTCCATGTGTAGAGTCTTCTCTTGTGTTGTTGGAAGAGGGTGTTTGCTATGACCAGTGTGTTCTCTTGGCAAAACTAAATTAGCCTTTGCCCTGCTTCATTCCGTACTCCAAGGCCAAATTTGCCTGTTACTCCAGGTGTTTCTTAACTTCCTACTTATATACTTTGCATCAGTCAAATGTGAAGAATTATTAATTAAATTTACTTTGATCTGATACTACAGAGGGCTGTTATAAGTTTTAGAGACTACTGAAATATACACACAGTTCTTATTTCTCCCTGATTCCCTGCCCTTCTTTCCTAAGGACAGGACATTATGTGTAAAATTAGCTACATTCTAATGATAGGCAATTTACAAGTATTTTAGATTTGTATTTTTCTTCTTTTTTTCCAGGAAACTATCTTAAAATACTCATGCTTTATCTCCCTTCTCCATGTCTCTGAAAATAACAGATTTCTTGATGTTTAACATTTATAAAATCTGGAATCAAAAGTACATCTTGAATTTTTAATGGGAAGTGTCTGTTTTGTATATTAGAAGTCATGAACTAGCAAAAGATAGACCAAGCCCAGAATGTTATACAATCTTAGGATGCCTCTAACCCTGCCTCTTTGTCATGTATAGAATGACCTGAGAGTATCCTGATTATGTCTGCTATCACAGCATAATGATGTTCCTTTTCATTCTTAAACATGTACCAATTCAGAAGATAAATCCTATGGTCATTCTATTTATATGAAATGTAATAGGAATGGGAATGGATGCAACTCAGAGACCCTGGAAAAAGTATTTAATATGAGACCACAGGAACTCTTTCAATATCTTAGAGTTATGCTTCAACAGAGCATACTTTGAATTCCCATGCACAGGGAAAGATAGGTAGTCAGTATTAACTGCCAGGATATTATGAGCAAAAAAGACCATAGTTCTTTATTATCTTATGACTCTAGAGAGTCACTCTATTAACTTGGTTACTGACATAGCTACAGAGGAATTTTCATTTTCTTTTGTACAATCAAATCTCATTTACACTTATCTATTTAAATTAAATTGAAGAATATTGTAAGCATACAGTCACAGATGGCTCAGTGGTAAAGAATCTGCTTTTCCAACACAGGAGACACAGGCAATACATGATTGATCCCTGGGTCAGGAAGATCCCCTGGCAAACCACTCCAGTATTCTTGCCTGGAAAATTCCATGGACAGAGAAGCTCGGTGGGCTATAGTCCATGGAGTCACAAACAGTTGTACATGACTGTGTACTCATGCATACACAGTCATTGTAAGATAGCCAATATGGAGCAATATTTCAGTAACTATAAACAGGAAGATTGGTATAGTCATATATACATTAGAATCAGTGGATGAAGATGGATTCTCTCAAAATTGGAGAACTGAGGATCTGGTTTAATAGGTATAGAAAGGAGCTTCAGAACATGTACTGAACAGATCAAAAAAAAATTTTTTTTTCATTTTCTACAGATGATATCAAATTTTTATCAGTTTAAGAAACACCACTCTGACTAATTTACTTNTCTGAAAATAACAGATTTCTTGATGTTTAACATTTATAAAATCTGGAATCAAAAGTACATCTTGAATTTTTAATGGGAAGTGTCTGTTTTGTATATTAGAAGTCATGAACTAGCAAAAGATAGACCAAGCCCAGAATGTTATACAATCTTAGGATGCCTCTAGCCCTGCCTCTTTGTCATGTATAGAATGACCTGAGAGTATCCTGATTATGTCTGCTATCACAGCATAATGATGTTCCTTTTCATTCTTAAACATGTACCAATTCAGAAGATAAATCCTATGGTCATTCTATTTATATGAAATGTAATAGGAATGGGAATGGATGCAACTCAGAGACCCTGGAAAAAGTATTTAATATGAGACCACAGGAACTCTTTCAATATCTTAGAGTTATGCTTCAACAGAGCATACTTTGAATTCCCATGCACAGGGAAAGATAGGTAGTCAGTATTAACTGCCAGGATATTATGAGCAAAAAAGACCATAGTTCTTTATTATCTTATGACTCTAGAGAGTCACTCTATTAACTTGGTTACTGACATAGCTACAGAGGAATTTTCATTTTCTTTTGTACAATCAAATCTCATTTACACTTATCTATTTAAATTAAATTGAAGAATATTGTAAGCATACAGTCACAGATGGCTCAGTGGTAAAGAATCTGCTTTTCCAACACAGGAGACACAGGCAATACATGATTGATCCCTGGGTCAGGAAGATCCCCTGGCAAACCACTCCAGTATTCTTGCCTGGAAAATTCCATGGACAGAGAAGCTCGGTGGGCTATAGTCCATGGAGTCACAAACAGTTGTACATGACTGTGTACTCATGCATACACAGTCATTGTAAGATAGCCAATATGGAGCAATATTTCAGTAACTATAAACAGGAAGATTGGTATAGTCATATATACATTAGAATCAGTGGATGAAGATGGATTCTCTCAAAATTGGAGAACTGAGGATCTGGTTTAATAGGTATAGAAAGGAGCTTCAGAACATGTACTGAACAGATAAAAAAAAAATTTTTTTTTCATTTTCTACAGATGATATCAAATTTTTATCAGTTTAAGAAACACCACTCTGACTAATTTACTTTGTACTATTATTTATTAAGAACCTGTTGTACCTGAGATATTCTGCAGGATGTGAAGTAGACAGATGAACACAAATATAATTATTATTTTGAGATCCTGCTTTAGCATTAAATAAACAACTTCATTACTAGTTATATACCAGAAAACTGGTCAATGTTATCAAGAAAAAGAGCAGGAAGCTATTAAAAAGGATAAAGGAAAAAAGGACTTCTCACTGGTAGTAGATGGCTCCAATCTGATGGGGTTGTCATTGTAATGCCACCTCACTGCCACATGAATACGCTTGTGATTAGTGTTAACAGTTAGATTACAATCCTCTTAACAATGATTTTTTTTTTTCCTTTTCAGAAATGGGGCCATGACCTATGGAAGGAAAATCACTACTCTGTCTGGGAAATTTAGTATTTATTGGAAGACAGGCAGCTGCCCTAACTTTGGAATCACTATCTGGAAAAGATGTCTGGGTCTAGATCTACCAGCCACCATACTTTCCATGACATGGGAAAAGTGTTCCTAAGGAAGTTGTCAGCACAAAGGAGGGCAAAGGTTAGAGCTGTAGAGCCAGAGCTCTGGTGACAGCTGTTAGCATGCTCGTGTCTCCCTGCACACAGCTGGTCTTGAACTCAGTTTCACTCTTTGAATTTCCCAATTATGTGAGTCACTGAATCCTCATTTGGTTTATATTAGACAGTTGAGTTTCTGTTACTTGCAACTGAAGAATACTAATATTTTTGTGAGATATAGCAAAACAGATTCTAGATTTGTGCTTAATCTCAGAGAGTAGTCCTACATTTTTTTTTCATCTTAATAATGTCATGTTCATATTTCCATATTTTTAGGGTTGTGAGAAAGATGCTTTTTTATCCATCTGGGGACCACTTCAAAAACCCGAATTCTACCTAAGAAAAGCAGCATGCATTGAATTAAAAAAAAAAAAACCTGTAGATTTCTTTGTCTGAGTCACTTCTAATGATCTCTGAAATCACATCACAGTACCAGGGTAAAGCACTAAACCAGAACTAGAAAGGTCTTAAAATTCTCAAGGAGTCAGAGTATGTCCTTATCTGAAGGACACCTAGAATTCCTGCATGGTAGCTAAAAGGCATCTACATTAGTGAGAAGTTAGATGCTTAAACAGCTAGATGGTGAGAGTGGGTTTAACTTCCAGTAAATGAGCAGCAGTCTCTGGAGTAAAAGGTATTACTAACTTAAATGCTGATCACTTTAAAAGGAGCCACTTCTACATAAGTAAATAAGGGAGCTTCAAATAAATAGGAAACAAGAGGTCAGTGCATACATTATTCCCAGAGGTTGCATGGTGGCATACCAGTGGGGAGTTGTGGGAAGTGGTCTCTGTAAAGAAGGATGACTCTCTACACAGGGATGACAGTACTGAGCATTGTTGAGCATCATAATAATCAAGAGAGTCTTATTTTTGCCATGTTTTATTACTATTTTTAAAAATTTATCTTTAGATAATGCTCACTTTTTTTTTTGCCAGCAATGAGAACAGACTGCTCTAACTATGCTACACCTTTGGTACAGTATCAGCTTTGATAATGTTGGAAGAACTGTGACCACTAATCAGGTGGAAAGAGATCTCCAGTCTTCTTCACTAGTACAGAGAGCCCTGGGAGAGAGGATAGTTTGAATGACAAGAAGAGAAGTAACTGCCAACAGATGATGACAAAACAGTTGGCCATCAAAGAGGAAGTCTGACTGCAAAAGATCATCATAGACCTGTGTGCAATGCCTCTCTATTAATTAATATAATAGCACAGGGGAAAAACACAGTCCTTAACACCAAAGAATAGTAATAGACAGGAGTGCTTCCTGAGATACAAAGACTGTGGGCACACTGTGTTAATTTTGCCACTCCAATCTACATATGTAATTCCCTAAAATCTGCTTTTCACATACTGCATTCTTAAATAAGGTAACTACACATGAGTTTCCAGATGGAGTCCAGCTGCCTAGCACCAGAGCTTGTATTTCAATTACACCGTCATGTTTAAACTCTTATGTTGAAGCTTTTTACATTGTCTCCATTATATTGGATTCCATAAAGCTCTTTTGCAGAATAACTCTGCAAGCTAAAAGTATGACATCAAAACTCTGAATAGCAAATTTTCAGGTACAAGACAACAGGGCCCAGATATACAGCTATATGATGCTTTGACATAACCTACAGGGCAAGCGGGTATGTTTGTGGGTGAGCTCAGTCCTGTCTGACTCTTTGCAATTCAATGGATTGTAGCCCACTCGACTTCACTACCCATGGAACTTTCCAGGCAAGAATACTAGAGTGGGTTGCCATTTCCTTCTCTAGGAAATTTTCCTGGGATTGGACCCAAGTCTCTTGAGTCTCCTCCATTGGCATGTAGATTCTTTATCACTACACCACCTTGGAAGCCCAATCCAAAGAGAAAAGATAGTAAATCTCTGGAAGTGGGTTGTTTACATGTTCTTCAAATGATATTTCATAGTTATTACTTATCTCACATAGAATGAAATTGAAGAATGGCTTTATGTGTCAGTTATTTATATTCATCTTGTTGTTCAGTCACTATGTTGTGTCCAACTCTTTTATAACCCCATGGACTGTACTCAACCAGCCTCCTCTGTCCACAGAATTTCTCTGGCAAGGATACATGCCCTTTCTTCTCAACCTAAGGATAAAACCCCCATCTCCTGTTTCTCCTGCATTAGAGGGTGGATTCTTTACTAATGAGCCACCTGGGAAGCCCATATTTCATCTTAGTGACAAACTAATTTTGTAATATTTTCTTTTAAGTTATACCATTTCTAATTCCTTTGTTTAATTTATTTAAATATTATGGAATTTAAATATTACAAAGTACCTTCAGTCTTTTGCCTTTTAAATTGATTATGATAGTTGAAATTTGCCTTTCATTTAGATCTAGCTGATCAAATTGCTAACATTCACTGGATCATGGAGAAAGCAAGGGAATTCCAGAAAAATGTCTAATTCTGCTTCATTGACTATGCTAAAACCTTTGACTGTGTGGATCACAATAAACTGTGGAAAATTCTAAAAGAAGACTACCTCTCCTGTCTCCTGAGAAACCTGTATGTGGGTCAAGAAGTAACAGTTAGAACCTTACATGGAACAACTGAATGGTTCAAACTTGGGAAAGGAGTACAAGGCCATTTACTGTCACCCTGCTTATTTGACTTATATATAGAGTACATCATGTGAAATCCTGGGCTGGATGAATCACATGTGAGAATAAAAATTGGCAAGAGAAATATCAAAAACCTCAGATAATGCACATGACACCACTCTAATGGCAGAAAAGAATAAAGTAAAGAAGAACTAAAGGCCTCTTGATGAAGTTGAAAGAAGAGAGTGAAAAATCTGAATTGAAAGAGACACATGTACCCCAATGTTCATTGCAGCATTGTTTATAATAGCCACGACATGGAAACAACCTAGATGTCCATCAGCAGATGAATGGATAAGAAAGCTGTGGTACATATACACAATGGAGTATTACTCAGCCCTTAAAAAGAATAAATTTGACTCAGTTCTAATGAGANTATTTACAGCCCTTCAAGAGTTTCATAAAGCTTGGATTGATTAAGCAAATAAAAACTAAATCCTTAGTTGAAAGGCAATTTACAGGAGTTATGTTGTCATGAATTTAAAATTATATTGTTAAAACAACTTTTCTCAAGGGTATCCAATAACCTGAAATACCTAATAACATGAAGGGTTTAAAGTTTAAATAAAACTCAATTTCTCTTGGGAAGCTTTTTTTCCCCTGTTCTTTGGGATTTCAGAATTAAAATATTAATACATATTACAATATCTTAATTTGTATTTTAATCCAGCAAACATTTCTTTTAATCAGAGTGGTGTTACCAGTAGTACTATGTGANATAAAACTCAATTTCTCTTGGGAAGCTTTTTTTCCCCTGTTCTTTGGGATTTCAGAATTAAAATATTAATACATATTACAATATCTTAATTTGTATTTTAATCCAGCAAACATTTCTTTTAATCAGAGTGGTGTTACCAGTAGTACTATGTGATCTGGAAAGCTGAGCTGTATATTTGATCTGAATTAATAAATTTTTAATGCTAATTATTATCTATCAAGAAGACTGCAAACACCACATAGTATATATTACTAATAAAAAATAGTGAAGGACAGAGTTACAATGTGTAGAAAATTAAAATGAGATAAGACATGGTGACTTTGAAGGAGATGGAATTAAGTTCTCAGATTTCTTTATAGGAACATATAAAGAAATATATACATATGTATATGTAAGTCTATTTATATATAGATTTATGGAAGAGAGACAGTATCTACCTACCTATCTATAGAGAGGTCTATATACAAATGGATAGATATAGATACAAATAATAGCTATAAATATATACAAACAAAGAGCAATTTTTTAGTATTCTATGAGTATATATTTTATGTAAACTTAATGCAAAGCATATATTGACTCCATTGTAATAAGTCATTTGGCATCTTCACAAAAACTGGTAAATTTTAATTACTACAGCAATTAAGAGGATCTTAGAAAATACTTATAATGAGCTGAAGTCATATGTTTTTGTTGTCACCCTGGAGCTTTAAGACTGCCATATGTTATCTTTAATAATTGCTATAGTTGTCTTCTTTATGCAACATATTACTAAATTACAGCAGTTTACACAATACATTCAACTGTAACAAATATATGTTTTAAAAATGCCTGTTTTTCTTTTCTAATTTTATTTAAAAATACATTCCTCTTCTTTCCACAAAACAAGAATCAAAGGAATATTCAAAGAAAATCATATGGGAAATAATGTAAGCAAACAAAAACAGCCATACTGAAGTAAGGATCAGAAAATCTGGAAATTAAAAAGTCTTTCCCTCCTTGGTTTGTGAAGTGGGAAATAACATTTAACCTGTTTCAGACTATTTGTCACTTTAGTTCAAGTAAATTAATAAAGATGAATTCTTATGTACTTTGATTAGAAGACAACATAGAATATGAAATATAAGTTTAAAGTATTTTAAACTTACTTTTCTTTCAAGACAGTTTTGAAATCAGATAGTAATAAATTACATGATGCCTCTGACAGTCAAGAGAAATACCAGGAACATCCCTTATAATAGAACTCCAGAAGCTATGGAGAAAAAGGATGACACACATTATTCCTTTTGCTTTCAAATTCTTCTTCCTAGGACATCTAGGGCCTAGGTATGTGTGCTAATTCGTTTCAGTAGTGTCCAACTCTTTACAACCCTACCAACTGCAGCCTGCCAGGCTGCTCTGTCCATGAGATTCTCCAGGCAAGAATACTGGAGTGGGTTGCCATTTTCTCCTCCAGGGGATCTTCCCGACCCAGGGATCAAACTTGCATCCTTTACACCTCCTGCATTGGCAGGCTGGTTCCTGACCACTAGCACCACCTGGGAAGCCCATCCCAGGGCCTAGATACTAACAAAAGGAAAAAGTAAGTGGTAGATTCCTTTAGAACCACTCTTGATAAAGAGTTCAAGTAAGCTTTAGTTTTCTCTAGGTATTAGTGACCCTTTTATATGTGAACTGACTTGCTCAGGATCCTATTCTTCAAAAAATTCTCTGAATTCTGTGGAATTCAGAAGCTCCCTCTTAGTCAGAGAAGCTCCCTTCTAGTCAAAGTGAATGAAACTAAAGCCTTTAAGGAATAAATAATATATAATTACATTTAAATTAATATGAGGCATGTCTGCCATCTAACTCTTTCCCCCGAGCCACCACAACAAAGATGAGTAAGGCAGAATTTTCCTCTGAAATGTTATGCAATTTTGTAGTTTTTCTATAAAAACTGTTAGGATGAAAGCCATCTTGAATTATTTCCTTTTTCTTTTCCTAATGCTCTTATGCATTAAAAATATCCCTCTACCTTTCAGAGGAGATTTTAATTGAGTAGTTACAATTTTTTGCCTTTCCAAGGCATACTGAGCTTCCCTTGTAGCTCAGTCAGTAAAGAATCTGCCTGCAATGCCAGAGACCTGGGTTCAATTGCTGGGTCGATAGAGGACATGGCTCATATTAATTTAAATGTAATACCATATTATTTACTCTTTAACGGTTTTAGTTTCATTCAGTCTGATTAGAAGGGAGCTTCTGGTACCTAATATGTAAATATAATATGAATTACATTTAAATTAATATGCTTTCATATGTGACAGCACACACATGAGATAAGGATGTGCTATGTCTGAGGTCTTTTTCTAACTATGCCACTGCCCTGTTTGTATTCAGTACTTAACATCTTATGAATTTCTGGGCACTGAATTTCTCATGTTGGTGAACTCTGATCAGCATCAATAAGATCATATTTTTGTGTGGAGTGGAGGAGAGTAAGAGAGTCTATACCAGGAAAGTTGTACATCAGTCTGCAAAATCATAAAATGTTGGAGAGTCTCCTTTCTTAGAGATCACCTCCTGACTGTGAGGTAAAACTGTTTTATCTAAGCATTTCTGATGCCATGTTTTGTCTGAAAAAGATAATCACAAGACTATGTCCCCAAAATGCAAGCCTTGACCTTGGTGGGAAGTCTTGTATTCCATCGGTGTGATCTAGATAATAATTTTTTCAATAATCAGGCATCAATCATTTCATTTATATTGAAATAAATAACTTTTCTCTGACACATTTTTTATTATTTATTCCTTTTGAACACCACCAGAGACTTAATAAGTTTTCAAAAACAACTAGTTTTAGCAGTAAAAAATATTTTTAAGGTAACATAATTATCAAATTGTATTTTAAAACATTGCAAAAGTTTTGTGCATCTGAAATTAACAGTGAATTCCCATAAATTTTAAAATTCCAAAAAGAAATTTCCTGGAAAATTATCTTTCAATTAAAAAAATCATTTATCTTTAATGAACAGCTAATCTATCCATTTTTTCTTAGGCTCATTGTTATCCAGAAGGAATGTCTGTATATATCTAGTTAAATGTTCTCATTAAATGCTATCATTTTCCAAGAGATTGTTTTATATATAAAACTGCTCTCATACACTCAAAAAGCATTAAATTATACTAAAATTCATGAGAATGTATCCTTAGAAATATAATTTGAAAAAACAATGTAATTTTAAAACAAAAGCAAACTTCAGTCTTTCTAGATAATATAATTTCATTTGAAAGGGCTTATCTTAAGGAGAGATTAACTTTGAAGAAAGAATTTGGCAGTGAATATTTCAAGATCATTGACACATTTTTGAGAGAGGTATTGTTGATTTTCACTTTCGGCACTTCTCAGATATGGCAATAGATGATTGCCAATTATACTTTTAAGGTGTATTAGACCAAAAACTAATTTAGGAAACCACCAACTTAAAAGAAAACTAAAGCTAACAACAATTACAGAAGTGTGACACTGGAAGAGAACAGACAGACAAGATAGATTCATGCCTATACCAAAGTCTAAAGTATTAAAGACAAATTATTTAACTTGTAAAACAAACTGGCTAGCATTTTATTAAAAAAAATTATGAATTTATATCCCAATGGGAAATCATACATTGGTATTCATTCTAACTGTATCAAAATTTTTAATATAAAAAAGCCATATAAGAATTAGATGTAAAATTAGCATATATTAATCTTGAATGGTAAGTTTGTAGCTATGATATTAAACTTGAAACCTAATAATTTTATTACATGGAAATTAAATTCTAAAATCATATTTTGCAAGGTCAAAAGCACTATAAACTAAACTACAAAGCAAAAACTTTTTCTATGCCCTAGTGACAGTTTTCATAGACATATTTAATAGGTAAAGGTAATGGAAATATATATTAGAAAATGAAAATAGTCTTGATCCAGTAAAATAATGTTTTAGACAACTTACAAAATAAGCTTTTAACATAACCTTTTATGTTAAAAGGTTGTTACATATATTGGTAAATTTGCCAATAATAAAACAATTGCAAACTAAATGTCAAGAGAAAAACAGTTTTCACTTTGCAAAACTTTATAGTAAAAAGCAGTACTAATAACCAATACAAGTGACTGTATGGGGAAATAAACTTTGTAAAGTTTCATAAAATACAATCTTTGGAGGAATAAAGATATTCATATCCTTAAAATTTTTCTTACCCTTAATCCTAAAAATATCTCTTGCAGAAAAACATATCAAAATGGAGAAGTGTAAAATCAGCAGTATTATTCTAGTGGGAAGATTTTAGACTTGACTTTATTCCCCAATTGCTGAGATCTTTGATGAGTATCTAATGACTCTTTGTGACCCCATGGACTGCAGCCCACCAGGCTCCTCTGTCCATGGGATTTCCCAGGCAAAAATACTGCAGTGGGTTGTCATTCCTTTCTCCAGGGAATCGTCCCAACCCAGGTATCAAACCCTGGTCTCTCACATTGCAAGTAGATTCTTACCATCTGAGCCACCAGGGAAGCCCTATCTTAAAGTCTATACACATCAAGGTAAATAAGACAATGCACGATTTAAGCAACCTTAAAATTTAATGTATATATGCAGGGAGTATATGTTATTATATCCAATGAAGCTTACTAAATATGTGTAATAGGTTTTTGTCTCCTAAAACCATTTAGTTAGTCGCTCAGTCATACCTGACTCTTTGAGACCCCATGAATCAAAGCACACCAGGCCTCCCTGTCCATCATCATCTCCTGGAGTTCACTCAGACTCACATCCATTGAGTCAGTGATGCCATCCAGCCATCTCATCCTCTGTCATTCCCTTATCCTCCTGCCCCCAATCCCTCCCAGCATCAGAGTCTTTTCCAATGAGTCAACACTTCGCATGAAGTGGCCAAAGTACTGGAGTTTCAGCTTTAGCATCATTCCTTCCAAAGAACACCCAGGACTGATCTCCTTCAGAATGTACTGGTTGTATCTCCTTGCAGTCCAAGGGACTCTCAAGAGTCTTCTCCAATACCACAGTTCAAAAGCAACACTCTCAACTTTCTTCACAGTCCAACTCTCATATCCATACATGACCACAGGAAAAACCATAACCTTGACTAGATGGAGCTTTGTTGGCAAAGTAATGTCTCTGCTTTTCAATATGCTATCTAGTTTGGTCTTAACTTTTCTTCTAAGGAGTAAGCGTCTTTTGATTTCATGGCTGCAGTCACCATCTGCAGTGATTTTGGAGCCCCCCAAAATAAAGTCTGACACTGTTTACACTGTTTCTCCNTAGTTTGAGCATTCTTTGGCATTGCCTTTCTTTGGGAATGGGAATGTTAATATTATTAAAATAACCTCTGATCCAGTCTATCGAGTTATAGTTGGGATTGTTTGGCTTTTTCTTTTTGTGTTTAACCATCTCTGAGGTTCTATGTTGCTATATGTGATATTCAGTTTCCAACATGGTCCCCAGTAATTTTAACATTCCCACCCACACTTCACTCCATTGCTGAACTGCAATCAGTAAGAAACAACGGTGTGTGGCTTCTCGTGTTAGGTCTTGAAAGATATATGACTTCCGTCTTACTTTTTCTCTGTGGTCACTTTCTCTTGGAATAGCCACTGCCATGTTATGAGGACATTCAAGCAGCCCTATGGAGGAGTCCATGTAAGGAGGAACTGATCTTTCTGCCAATAACTAGCCCTGACTTGGGCTTCTCTGATGGTTCAGTGGGTAAAAAAATCTGTCTGCAATGCAGGAGACACAGGAGATGCAGGTTCGATCCCTGGGTAGGGAAGATACCCTGGAGATGGAAATGGCAACCCACTCCAGTATTCTTGCCTGAAAAATCCGAGGAATATAGGAGCCTGGCAGGCTATAGTCCTCGGGGTCACAAAGAGTAGGACATGACTGAGCACTGGAGTCAGAGAGAACCCCAACTTGCCAGGTGTACAAAGGAGTCACCTTGCAAGTGAATGCTCCAGTCTCATGCAAGTCTTTACACGATTGGAGCCCAAGATGATATTTTAACTACCACTTCAGGAGAAGTCCTAAACGAGAACTCTAAGCCACTTCTAGATGCTTGACACCATGAAAAAGTATGATACAATAAGTATAGAAAGTTCTCAATTTTCTGGTTCCAGTATGCACAAACACCAGTTACCATTGTTTAGTTAAATAACACTAGGTCCCCGATGACACTATTCAAATTACATAATACATTAAATATGAGTAAATATGGAACACACAAACTTGAACATACAAGCTCTTTCCATAAATCTCTATGTAAATATACATGGTGCTATCATTTTCAGTGAGTACTCATGTCACTTTTTCCAAATCTGTCACTGATTGGTCTCTGTACATTTGTTGCTCAGTTCATTCACAAACTTCAAGGTGTACAGTTGTGTTGCTACTATGTCTCCTAGGGACAAACCCACACATCAGCTTATTAAAATGGATAATGAAAAGAGGGAACTGAGGCAACTTCCTTGGTGGTCCACGGTTAAGACTTGGTTCCTTCCTTGGTTAAGACTCCACGCTTCCACTGCAGAGAGCACAGATTTGATTTCTGGTCTGGGAACTAAGATCTTGCATGGCATGTGTTGTGACCAAAAGAAACAAAGAGGGAATTGGCCAACAAAGATGAAACTGTAGCAAAGAAAAAATGTGAATATTTTGCTGCACTGCACAAATAACNGATTTGATTTCTGGTCTGGGAACTAAGATCTTGCATGGCATGTGTTGTGACCAAAAGAAACAAAGAGGGAATTGGCCAACAAAGATGAAACTGCAGCAAAGAAAAAATGTGAATATTTTGCTGCACTGCACAAATAACTGCAGGATTCAGAACAAGTGTAAATATAGTTTTAGAAGAAATTTCAGAAAAGCCCTACATTTAATTTAATGACCTTGTCACCCTTTTAAAATCCTTAATTTTTTTCTTGAACAATTTGTTTTGTCAATGAAATCTCATAAAATAATTGAGTATACTCAATTGGTTATGGACAGGGAGGCCTGGCATGCTGTGATTCATGGGGTTACAAACAGTCAGATATGACTGAGCTACTGAACTGAACTGATGGTAGACCCTCTAGGTGTGGGAGGTCAAAGGAAGCACAGGCATATCTCATTTTCTGGTGCATCATTTTATTGTGCTCTATAGATACTTTTTTTAATTGTAACCCTACACTGCATAAATCTATTGGTACCATCTCCCATAGCATTTGCTAACTTTATGTCTCTGTGCCACACTTTGGTAATTTTTGCAATATTTCAAACTTTTTTAAATTATATTTGCATAGTGACCTTTGATCAGTGACATTACCATAATAATTATTTGGGGGCATCACGAACCATACCTAAATAAAACAACAAACAATCTTATAAATGTTATGTGTTCTCTCCTCTCCCCTCTCCTCAGTTCTCTCTATTCCTTGAGACAAACAACACTAAAATTAGGCCAGTTAATAATCTTACAACAACTTCTGTGTGTTTGAGGGAAAGCAAGAGTCACACTTCTCTCACTTTAAGTCAAAAGCTAGAAATAATTTTCATGAGAAATGCCAAATATTAGGTGACTTGCACCAGTTAACCAAGTTGTGATTTCAAAGGAAAAGTTAGTGAAGGAAAGTAAAAGTGCTCCATCAGTAAATATACAAATGATAAAAGAGTCTGATATCAAGAAAAGTTTTAGTTGTCAAGACAGAACATCAAACCAGCCAGAACATTCCCTTACACCAAAACTTAATTCAAAGCAAGGCCCTAAATCTCTTTAATTCTATGAAGGCTTAGATAGGTGAGGAAGCCGCAGAAAGAAATAGTAAAGCTAGCAGAGGGTGGTTCATGATGTTTAAGGGAAAACACCATCTCCATAACATAAAAATGCAAAGTGAAGCAGCAAGTGCTGATGTAGAAGTTGCAGCAAGTTATTCAGAAGATCTAATTAAGATAATTAATTAGTTACACAAAACAACAGAGTTTCAGTGTAGATAAAATAGTCTTATTGGGAGAAGATGCCCTCTCGGACTTCTATAGCAATAAGAAATCAATGCCTGGCTTCAAAAGACAGGCTGATTCTTATTAGGGGCTAATACAACTGGTGACTATAAGTTGAAACTAGTACTCATTTACCATTCTAACAATCCTAAAGCCCTTAAGAATTATGCTAAATCTACTCTGCCAATGCTCTATAAATGAACAAGAACCTGAATGACAGAACATCTATTTACAAAATGTTTACTTAATATTTTAAGCCCACTGTTGAGATCTACTGTTCAGGGAAAAAGATTTATTTCAAAATATTACTGTTCAGGGACCATGTACCCTGCCATCCAAGAGTTCTGGTGAAAATGTACACAATTAAGGATATTTTCATGCCTGCTAACACAATATCCATTCTGCAGTCCATGGATCGAGGAGTAATTTTCAACTTTCAAGTCTTATTATTTCAGAAATACAATTCATAATGTATAAATACAATTCATAATAGCTGCCAGATATAGTGAAACTTCTGATGGTGTCTGGAAAAATAAGTTGAAAATATCCTGAAAGCTATTCACACTGTAAATACAATTAAGAACATTTGTGAGTCACTGGAAGAGAGCAAACTATCAATGTTTACAGGAATTTGGAAGAAGTTAATTTCAATCCTCGGGAATTAATTTTAGGGATTCAAGACTTAAGTGGAAAAAGTAAGTACAGCTGTGGTAGAAATAGCAAGAGAACTGGAATTACAAGTGGAGCCTGAAGATGTGACTGAATTATTGCAATCTCATGATAAAACAAATCGATGAGGATTGCTTCTCATGAGCAAAAAAAAGTGGTGTATTGAAATGGAGTCTATATTTGGTGAAGATGCTGTGAAGGCTGTTTAAAGAACAATAAACTATTTAAAACATTACATACACTAAATTGATAAAACAGTGAGAGGTTTGAGAGGATTGATTCCAGTTTTGAAAGATGCCCTATTATGGGTAAACCACTATCAAACAGCATTGCATACTACAGGTATATTACTGGTGAAGAGTCAACTGATGTGGCAAGTTGGATTGTTGTCTTACTGAAAAAACTGCCACAGTCACCTCAACATTTATTAAACATGAATAAGTTTTGTGAAGTGTTCTACTCTTCAAGAAGGAATAAAATAATATGCATATATTAGCTATGAAATATGGACTGTACAATTTCTGTTATTCCTCATACACATGAAATGCCCTTACATTTGCTTTTAAAACTGGTATTGAACAAAATAAATATGAACAGTAAAATTCATGTTAATTAAAAATTTAATTTTCTTAGAACTATGTTAATTAGCAACACAATAATGTGATAAGTTGAGACACAAAAAGGAAAAACACAATAAATTAATAACTTCAATATAGATTTTCCCTCTTTTTTAAACACATCCTTTTCCCCAACCTCCCTGCACAGAAATGATGTAGCTGGCCCTGACTGAAGACATAGTTACATAGTTAAAGAATGCAATGAAATCTAGGATATATAGACTGTTTGGGTAGTCTTATGTCTCAGAAAAACTAGAGATCCAATTTTAATTAAGAAATAGCATTCACCTGCTGTCTACCACTTTCATCAATCCCTGGTGGCACCTGGCTGGTGAAGAATTAGCCAGTGTATGTATGCAGGCCGTGGGATTCAGTATCCTCAGAGCACTTTGTCCCCAGGGCCCTATGTGTGTGTTGATGGGGGTGAAAGGGGGTGCCTGGTGGGGCGCACTAACCCCTAGCACCAGCATCTGCCCCTCCTGATGCTGTGAGGCAGCTTGCAAGGAGCCTGGTGTAGGTTGTATAGGGAGCAAAACAGCTTTGCTCAGGTAAAACAGGATGGCCGGGGTGGGCGTTCACCTCTAGCGGCTCAAACTGGACCCCAGTCTGGTGAAAAGTAGGCTGAACCCAATGCCCTGCAGCTCAGGGTTGAAGAGACTGTGACCCCTGCCCTCAGAGGTCCACAGCCCTGGGGACCAGCCCCTTTCATCTCCCTCCACAGCCCATCTAGCGTCATCTGCCAGTCACCGGGCAGTGAATTCTAGAGGTAGGAACCTGTTCATATAAAGTAGAAGACGAAGGAAGGGAAATGTGCCCAGTGACCCTGAAGTGACTCTGCTGAAGCCATAAACACAGAAAGTCTGGAAAGAGCACCTGTCTGTTGCGGAGATTACCCCTTCTAGTTGTGTAGTGCAGGGATAAGGATACCATCTGAATGAAACTGCAGGAAAAACATCCAGTTTACATGGCTAGCCCCACAAGGGGTGGGGCGTGTACCTTGGATCAAGGCCTAGCAGTAGAAGGGCAGGCCAGGGCCCTCTTCCTGAGGCCAGAGGGCAGTTCTGAGGATTCCATCACTTCCCACAACTGGAGTAACATCACAAATGCAGCCAGATGTCTGTCACTCAGTTGTGGCCTGAGGGCCAGGGTACAAATACGCCGGGCAGGCACCATCTGACCATCGGCTTCTCTCTTCCCTGTCATTCACAATCGCCCCAAAGCTAGGATCTGCACCCCCATCCAGTCTCCAGACGTCCCCAGGGTCCAGTCACATCAGTCACCATCAGACCCTCAAGGACTACCAGCAGTCCCTGCACACCAGTTGCCGTTTTCACTGACTTGTGACCTCATCTCGGCTCCTCACCCTGTTACTGACCCTCCCTCACCCTCAAGTCCCATTTCATTTATCTGAAGCCTCCTGTTTTTGATGGTCTCAAGCCAGGTGGACCTGCCCGCTCTGCCTCACCTATGAGGCCCCTACAGCTGTCCCAACTTAGGACTCATCGCCTGTCTGCAGCCCAAAGCTCTTAGCCAGACAAGCGTTCCCTGTACCAGGCACAGAAAGCCAAGTGGCCAATGACTGGAAACACTTTATTTTTACAAAACCAGCATATAGAGTAGGAGGAAGTGTACAGGGGCATGCAAAAAGGAGCAGGGAGACGGGACCAGAGGTCTGCACTTACCTGGAACCACCTCAGGTCACTGCTGTTGGGCCAGGGTGGAGCGAGTGTACACTGGGCAACACCTCCCGCTGAGCAGTGGAGGAGGAGAAATCTGTGCCAGTGCTGGGGTCCACACCCTACTTCCTGCTGGGAGCCAGCAAGTGAGCCTGCACCAACACCCCACCACCATCTATAGGTGGCTCTTGGCAAAGACACCCGAGAAGGAAGGAAGGAGTGAGTTATATATTTTTAGAGTAGATCATTGATACAGAGCTAGACTTGTGGGCCTCCAGGGCATAAAAACCTCCCTGTGATCCCCATTTATTTGATCACAGGAAACAGGCTTCTTGAATCACCCTCCTTCAGTTCAGTCGCTCGGTCGTGTCCGACTCTCTGCGACCCCATGAATCGCAGCACGCCAGGCCTTCCTGTCCATCACCATCTCTCGGAGTTCACTCAGACTCACGTCCATCGAGTCCGTGATGCCATCAAGCCATCTCATCCTTGGTCGTCCCCTTCTTCTCCTGCCCCCAATCTCTCCCAGCATCAGAGTCTTTTCCAGTGAGTCAACTCTTTGCATCAGGTGTCCAAAGTACTGGAGTTTCAGCTTTAGCATCATTCCTTCCAAAGAAATCCCAGGGTTGATCTCCTTGACCTCCTATAAGTTCCAACCAGCAGGTTCAAGCAGTTGTTAATTAGGGAAGGGAGGGGATGAGAGAGAAGAGAATGAGAGTCTAGAGAAATCATAGTGTAGCCTGGGGCAAGGTCCTGGTTTCCCATCAAGGGAACTATATCTTTGAGCTGTTTTGCAGATACTAAAGCTCCCACTGTCCTGGAGAAGGCAATGACACCCCACTCCAGTACTCTTGCCTGGAAAATCCTGTGGATGGAGGAGCCTAGTAGGCTGCAGTCCATGAAGTTGCTAAGATTCAGACACTACTGAGCGACTTCACTTTCACTTCTCAGTTTCATGCATTGGAGAAGGAAATGACAACCCACTCCTGTGTTCTTGCTTGGAGAATCCCAGGGGCAAAGGAGCCTGGTAGGAGGCCGTCTATGGGGTCACAAAGAGTCGGACACAACTGAATCAGCTTAGCAGCAAAGCTCCTACCAGGTGAGAGAAGTTAATGGTTTAGATGATATGCTGCCCACAAAGCATGGAGATAACAGACCAGCTGAAACCAGAAAGTTGATAATGTTGACTCCCACTTACCTCGCCACCACCAAGTCAGAAAAATGTCCAGGAGCTGATCATGCCCTCTTTGAACCATTAATATAAAACTTCTCACTACTTCTCTATGTTGGGACACACAATTTTGAGGGCACTAGCCCATTGTGGCCCCCTTTGCCTGGCAAAGCAATCAAGCTATTCTTTTCTGCTTCACCCAAAATCTGTTTCCAAGATTTAATTCAATGCTGGATACTGAAGCCAAATTCAGCTTCAATCTTTAAAGAGCAGTCAGTTCAGTTCAGTCGCACAGTCATGTCCAACCCTTTGCAGACCCCATGGACTGCAGTACCCCAGGCTTCCCTGCCCATCACCAACTCCCAGAGCTTACTCAGACTCATGTCCATTGAGTTGATGATGTCATCCAAGCATCTCATCCTCTGTCAGATTCGTTCTAAAAAGTCCTGTGCTCTCCATGAGATTTCTTATAATTTTCCCTGAAAATAGAATATTAAAGTTTAGTAATTGGACAGATGGAATAGTGATTCCCTCAGTTCTTAGGATGTTTACCACAATGCTACCATGCTAATATACACTATTTCCTCTTCCAGTGGAAGCAGACTATTGTAAACCCACAGGTAAGTGGGATGCATAAGGAATAGTTGGACTTCCACACACATTGTGCTATGACTGCAGTTTTGTTTACAGACTATATAAATAGAGAATCTCAGCTGCATCACTCAAAGTAAATGCTAAAGACTTTTTCTAACCCACTTCTTCCATTCAGGCAAATATTAGAGTCACCCTAAATCAAGTGTCACACTTCCTTTAATCTTTTTTTTTCTTAAAAAATCAGTTTTCACACATACAAAAATTCCTAGAAATTCACTGGGATTTATGTTCAGGTGCTATTTTCCAAGTGTTTCCATTTTTAAACAATTGAGGTTGGTCTCAAATGAAAAAAAGAAAAGAAAGAAATGCATACAGGAAATGGCAAACAAAATGTTCAAAGAAGTGAGTGTCTTATACAAGTATTAACATATACACACATGTATTAGGTAAGAAAATTTCATATTTATTGAATACAGAATTTTTATCTTCTTTATACTATAGTGTCATTTAAATTATTCTTTTAGCCTAATATCATAAGAGACATTCCAATTCCCAAAGCTTTGACATCTGTGCTCTTTGCAAACCTTTGCCCAATGTTTTTATTAACTCAATTTAATAGAACCTTTTCTATGGTGACCTTAAGAATTTAATAACTCCTCAATGCAAGGACAATACCACCTGCAGGCTCCACTGGGATTAAACCGTGGTAGTTCAATATGTCTGCTGGAACACACTGAAGACAGAAAGGAGTGGGGGAAGCAGCCACACAAATCAGTCACTTCCCTCTAACCAACAAGTACTGCAACTATCCATGATGGTCAGTCCCAGACACATGTAGAAAATGTCTCTGGTTGCTAAGGCAATATGCAGCTCACTTGCAGCTCTTAACTAATATTAATCTAACTTTGATCATGTCAGATAGGCTAGGATCTTCAATTCCAAAGTGTCTCTCTTCCTGACAGACACTGTGCATATCTTATAGATAGGATCAATATGTTATTAGTCAACAACCTGACACTAGCCCATGAATTAATCCTTTTCTGTCAACCTGGCAGTTTCTAGTCTTTTGTAACCTCATCTTCTCAGTATGGATGGGACCCAGCTTAATCCAATTAAGATAAAATTAAACTTTTTTTCTTGTGCTAACCTCCATCTATGTTAATTCAAATCTCTGAGGACAGCTGCTCCAAGCAAATAATTTTATGCTTGACCTTTTATGTGCAACATTAAAGTAGCTTTCAGATGTATGCACAGGACATCAATAAGCTGTCTCTATTTTCACCCTCACTTAACATCCTAGTAGTGCTGGAAAAAAATTCAACTGAACACTGAGGATTGCTAAATGACAGTGATATATTTATTTGGGTTGAAAAAGGACTCTGTCACTTTAGCTTTGTGTTTAGTATACATGGGACCTTTGTGATTTTGAAAAGTAAATTAATAATAAGTGGTGATAGTACTATGGGCAGTATTGTGGTTTGAAGAGCAAAAATGTAATATGCAAAACCAATCATTTAGTTTCCTGGTCCTTATGTGACACTATCTGCTAAGAAATAAAGCACTAATTGGAAAGATTAGCTTTTTCTAAATTGAGGCATTAACATTAGGCATTCTATCATTTGACCAATGTAAAGATTATATTAGGATAGTGTTGCAAGCTTTATTCTTATGAACCTAGAAAGCTCAGCTTTGAACCTCAGTGACTGTCATGTTTTAAAGACTGCAGATCTAGTAATCCCCAAGCCAACATTTGAAAGGAGTTTGTCTCCTGGGCAAAACTGTTCCATTTACTACCCCTTCCTTCCTCTTCTAGTGCACTCTACTCTCAACCCTTAGCTGACTCTGGTCTCCACCTAACCTCTTTTAAAGCATTTAGGGAAATCTTGCTTTCGTCTCCAAAAGAACCTGTTCTGAGGGAAAGATAAATGACAAATCATTTCCACTTCTGTGTGAGTTTAAAAAAAATACATTGCCTCCTCCAGCTCTGTGAGAATGAGAGTCTTTGACCCTGCTACTGAGAAGTGAAATATCGATAAGGAAGCAATGAAAATAGTTTTACTTCAACAAATTCTGGATATTAGTTTTTGTTCACAAGTGATTATTGCATAGGAAGCAAAGATTCTAAAAACTGAAAATGGTCAGTGAAGACAAATAAAATAGTAATTCATTTTGCAGTTTCCATCACCTGAAAAATCCATGTGTGTGTATATGTATATATGTATATGTGTATATATATATATATATATATATATATAAGTTCAGTTCAGTTGCTCAGTTGTGTCCAACTCTTTGCCACCCATATATACATATACATATATATATATATGTATATATATAACCTATATGTCTAGTAGAAAGTGTTTTGATAAGATAGCAAATATCTATATACTTTGGCTATCTACGTTTTTTATAAATGACATTTGCTGTTGTTTATTCTGCTTAAAATTCTTTGGGATGCTCAAATATTAAATTTTCTCATCAGCTCTGGATTATTCTGTCATTTCCCCTGTAAACAGATAATTCCCCCATCCTCTAGCTTTTTCCTTCAAAAATCCCATGTAAGTGTGTTGAGGATTTACAATTTTCCAAGTCCTTTAGTATATTTTTCACTTTTTTCTATCTCCTTTTTGCCTTTAGACACTCTACCTGTTCTTCTACCATGTGCAGAGGATCTCTACAAGAAAATGTACCCTGTGCTGGAGCTCAGGTTCAGGCTTTGCGGGGGCCAGAGGGTAGAGCTATACTCAGGGAAGTAGGTCCAGGCCACCTGCTGCCCTCCCAGCTACCCCATACATGGGAACTTTTTCATGGCATTTTATTTCTCATATTTTATCTATAAGACAGCTACTTTGTTTCTTCAAACAGGGTAAGCGCTCTTATTTCGTGTCATATGTCCAATAAACTGCAACATCTTAGTTTTGTGTGTATTTGCTGCTTACTATTTCTGCTGGCTAACTCTCATGGGTTTTTTCTTCCTTGTGTGCTTTGTGATTTCATGAAACTGTGAGATTTACGTTTTGATTGCTGTAGGAAGGAATGAATCTTTAATAAAGAATTATTTCTGTTCCTCCAGAAATAAATTTGTGTTTCACCAGGTTGCAACTACAAATTCAAATGAGAGTCATAAAATTATGAATCACCAGCAAAAACTTTCCCCCTTCCTCCAAGGGCCAGTTAAGACACATTTTTTGTTCCTCTGTTATGTATGTCCAGTGTACTTCTACTTCATATTTAAGAAGAGAATAACAGGTAGGTTTCAGTTAAATGTGAATTGTTTCTTATTAGATTCCCCACAAATCTGCCTACCCCAAGACTTAACCTCCTGTCCCTTAATTTCCATAGTCCTCAAAAATCGCAGCTCCTATAAGTATAGAATTGATCTCAGCTAATCTGTAGCAAACTCATTTATTGCCAGGAATGCCTGGAGCCTTGGTGTGTCTTTTGGTCAAAACTTGACTAATTTGTACTGAATAATGATTAGTGTAGTCTTGTGCTGCTGCTAAGTCACTTCAGTCATGTCCGACTCTGTGCAACCACATAGACGGCAGCCCACCAGGCTCCCCTNAGCCTTGGTGTGTCTTTTGGTCAAAACTTGACTAATTTGTACTGAATAATGATTAGTGTAGTCTTGTGCTGCTGCTAAGTCACTTCAGTCATGTCCGACTCTGTGCAACCACATAGACGGCAGCCCACCAGGCTCCCCTGCCCCTGAGATTCTCCAGGCAAGAACACTGGAATGGGTTGCCATTTCCTTCTCCAGTGCAAGAAAGTGAAAAGTGAAAATGAATTTGCTCAGTCCTGTCTGACTCTTAGCAACCCCATGGACTGAAGCCTACCAGGCTCCTCCATCTATGGGATTTTCCAGGCAAGAGTACTGGAGTGGGGTGCCATAGGATTTGAGACAAACCAGAAGGCAGGTTGCACCAGCTTATCAGGAGTGTTTATAGAAAAATGAACAGGTTGATGGTTTGCACTTCATTTCTGTTCTCTTGCATTCCATTATTAAGCACAGTAATACAGGGGAGTTTTTGCTACACTAACAGAGGAATATAAAAAGTCCTCCTCCTTCAATGAGATAAAGATGCCCCTAAGACCTAGGGGACAACAGAGGATGAGATGGTTGGAAGGCATCACCAACTCAATGGACATGAGTTTGAGTAAACTCCAGAAGTTGACAAAGGACAAGGAGGCCTGGCATGCTGCAGTCCATGGGGTCACAAAGAATCAGACATGACTAAGTAACTAAACTGAGCTGAACTGAAGACCTAGGTACAGTCTCTCTCCCCATCATGCAGTGATTAACAATCTGATGACAAACTGTGAATTGTGTAACTAAGAAGGGAATCTGGGAGCTGTATATATAAGTCTTGGACCTGTGATGTTTGCCTGTGCTTTTCTTTCTCCTGCTGTACATATATTTTACTTTAGTGAGTATATATCCACGGAGTATTATGAGTCCTTTCAATCACCTGACCCTGTGTATTTGCTGCTCAGCCATTTGGCCGTGCCCTCAGGGCAAAGCCTTCAGAACATTCTCACCTCCTGCTCAAGTCCCAGGATTCTCTCTTTGTTTTTATCCTCCTAGAATGTCATATTTTCTTGCCAGATCAGCTTTCCATTTTTAAATATTTTAAAAATATTTTATTGGGCAGTTTTAGTTGCTTTCAGTGAGAAGGTCATTTAGGATGTCTGATATGTCATACTGACAGAAATGTAAGTCAGTGAAAATTAATATAGAGAGAAACTGTAACTAAAAGAGATACCACCCAGTATTTCCTCATCAGAATATTAAGAATGGCTTTTACTGAAATAAATTGCCAAATGCTCATTTTGCATACCACTATTACCATCACTATTATATACACATGCACACACACAACTACTTAGCATTATGTACGTGTGTATGCAATTTATGTATAGAATAAATTAATAATTTTTAATGTTGAGGAATTTACAGTGTTTCCAAAATATTTTTCAACTTCGTTGATGTAGTAGAAAAAAATCCATTATTAGTAGGCTTTACCTTAACCTAAATATTATCCCATAGAAAATGACAACTTACCATGAAAGAGACTAAANATGGGATTTTCCAGGCAAGAGTACTGGAGTGGGGTGCCATAGGATTTGAGACAAACCAGAAGGCAGGTTGCACCAGCTTATCAGGAGTGTTTATAGAAAAATGAACAGGTTGATGGTTTGCACTTCATTTCTGTTCTCTTGCATTCCATTATTAAGCACAGTAATACAGGGGAGTTTTTGCTACACTAACAGAGGAATATAAAAAGTCCTCCTCCTTCAATGAGATAAAGATGCCCCTAAGACCTAGGGGACAACAGAGGATGAGATGGTTGGAAGGCATCACCAACTCAATGGACATGAGTTTGAGTAAACTCCAGAAGTTGACAAAGGACAAGGAGGCCTGGCATGCTGCAGTCCATGGGGTCACAAAGAATCAGACATGACTAAGTAACTAAACTGAGCTGAACTGAAGACCTAGGTACAGTCTCTCTCCCCATCATGTAGTGATTAACAATCTGATGACAAACTGTGAATTGTGTAACTAAGAAGGGAATCTGGGAGCTGTATATATAAGTCTTGGACCTGTGATGTTTGCCTGTGCTTTTCTTTCTCCTGCTGTACATATATTTTACTTTAGTGAGTATATATCCACGGAGTATTATGAGTCCTTTCAATCACCTGACCCTGTGTATTTGCTGCTCAGCCATTTGGCCGTGCCCTCAGGGCAAAGCCTTCAGAACATTCTCACCTCCTGCTCAAGTCCCAGGATTCTCTCTTTGTTTTTATCCTCCTAGAATGTCATATTTTCTTGCCAGATCAGCTTTCCATTTTTAAATATTTTAAAAATATTTTATTGGGCAGTTTTAGTTGCTTTCAGTGAGAAGGTCATTTAGGATGTCTGATATGTCATACTGACAGAAATGTAAGTCAGTGAAAATTAATATAGAGAGAAACTGTAACTAAAGGAGATACCACCCAGTATTTCCTCATCAGAATATTAAGAATGGCTTTTACTGAAATAAATTGCCAAATCTTCATTTTGCATACCACTATTACCATCACTATTATATACACATGCACACACACAACTACTTAGCATTATGTACGTGTGTATGCAATTTATGTATAGAATAAATTAATAATTTTTAATGTTGAGGAATTTACAGTGTTTCCAAAATATTTTTCAACTTCGTTGATGTAGTAGAAAAAAATCCATTATTAGTAGGCTTTACCTTAACCTAAATATTATCCCATAGAAAATGACAACTTACCATGAAAGAGACTAAACTTTGTGCATAATTTTCATCCTAATGTGAATGAATGAATATATCATCTTTTTATTGATTACAGTTTGTAATGAGAAAGGAAGGGGGAAATAATGGGTTCATTGGTAAGCTGGAAGAAGTCTTACAGAAACAGAGATGTATGCTAGTTCAGAAAAAGAGAAATAAGAATCTAGGGAACGGAAGGCAAAGTTGATCACATACGCTTAGATCTGGGCCAATATCTCCTGAGAACCCATGAAGAAGTGTTGCAGTTTCACCTAAAATGCTTCAGTTGGCTAGGTTGTATCTATTTGGCAAAGAAAAGGAAAGAGGTACCTCCTTGCTTTATGTATCGACCCACTTGGCTTCCTTTTAATTGGCACCTGCCCCCTGTCTGAGTGGTGGGTGGCAGAGCCTCAGTGAGTGTTCTGCAGCTCAGCAGCTGTGTTGAGTCAGCCTCCTTCAAAAAGATTCTAAGCTTGATTTTTGAGCTTCGGAGATTTTAGTTGGTTTCATTTGTAGAATATCTACAAATAAACCTTTCACCTGAAAAAAAGATGAAAGACATTTCACATAGAGAAATCATCCAGGGACCCAAACAAGGAGACAGCTGGAGATAGACTATTTAAAAATCTGTTCTGCTGGTCCTGATAACTTAAAAGAAGGATAAAAATGTCTGTATAGAGCTGAGAGGGAGAAATAAGGCACACAGTTTAGTGGCTTCCTTCCATTGGCTTTTTATCCTTCTAGTTAGCTGAAGAGGTTATTTTCTTCTGTAAGAAATACACCGCTGTGATTTTTTTTTTTAAGTAAATAATAATGTTTCAAGAGCAATAGTCAATCCTTAATTGAATGGTAAAATACTAGATCTGTCAAAATATTTTTTAGGGTTCAAGTGAAGCTAGACAACATTTTAATTTAAAATAGAAAACAATTAATACCCTTGTTTCCAGTTAAAGTTTAATGCTGATATGGGAATGAAGGTTATCTATCAGTGGATATTAACAAGTGACAGTTACTTTACACTATTCTTATAACCTCAGTAAAAAAATGTCAATATTATAACAATAATAGTAGCTTTCCTACCCTCATTTTTGGGAGGTGGGTAGTAGAAAGCTTAGGAACATAAGAAGATTATAATTTTATGTTCAGATTTGTTCCCATTCCCCTATAACAGTGTACAACTATAAAGTACACACTCTATGGAACCAAAGTATTCACATTATCTGCCTATTATCTCTGCAATGACAACCAAAGTATTTAAACTTTATAAGCCTCATATTCTGTATCTGTGAAATGGAGATGTCACAGAGTTCTTGTACTAATACATAGTTGAATACATGAGTTTGTGTAAAATAACTACAGTGATTAACCAAAGTTAATCCTAAATATTAGTACTGTCTTAGCAATAATGATCACTAAAAATTGGAAAGCTCTTTATTAACTTTTGATCAATTAATAAAGAAGATCAGGAAGAACATTAAAAAAATTGGTTTTATAAACATATACCTTTAGATAAAGGAAAATTTCATTTTCTGACCATGGGAAATTAAGGACAACCTCTGAAACTTCTGGGGAAAATAGACAAATTTCCCATTTTGTTTCCACAGGTAGTAAAGATATGTATTTTATTACTTACCCAGATTGAGATGCTGAGGAAAAATAATATTGTAACTGTAACTTGGGAAAGTGGTAGAACATGGTGAGTATATTGTAAGGATTCAAATGCATTACAATAAAAATTCATAAGTTATCATTACTTGTTTCTATTGTTAGACTTATTTTTTAAGCCACACAGATCTAGAAAACATTTTTTTCTTATTTTAAAAGGTATCATAAATTATAGTTGTGCAGTGTCCATTAAGTGACAAAGTTATCATTGTTTTTATTGTCATCCTTGTCATTATTACTATTATTAGTACAAATTATATTTGAAAACCCAGATCTTGTTTATTTTTTGAAATAATACTTAAATAAGAAATCAAAATAAGTAAAACACACAGTAATAGCCACCCACAGAATACTGATATTAAGCAACATTTTGTGCAGCCTTTTATTCCATAGATGAATAAGAATAGATATAAAGCTCTTTTTCATAAAATAAGTATTGGGTACTTTTATTTTACTTTATTGTTAGTTTGTTTAAACAAACTTTGT
The DNA here is from genome assembly GCA_006410735.1 of Raphicerus campestris. NCBI lineage: Eukaryota > Metazoa > Chordata > Mammalia > Artiodactyla > Bovidae > Raphicerus > Raphicerus campestris. The sequence continues at coordinate 158,592 of SJYW01011139.1, forward strand.
GGAATGTTCCCAGAAATTCTGTTTTCAAATGTTATCCTCAAAGGTAAGAGTAAATCTATTTGTCAGTAAAGATTGTTCCGTCTCCTATATGTGTATATTACCATACTTACTGTGAATACTCAGAAAGCCATAGGCATATTGCTAGAAAATGTTACAATACACAAGATAGTCCATTCTTTCTGCATTAAACACAAAATTGAATACTTAAATTTAAAGAGAGGAGAAACTACAAATGATGTGTGAGCATATATACATGTCTCTCCCTCCATCTTCCTACCTCCAAAAAGTAATTTGAAACTACACCAAGGGACTTCCCTGGTGGTCCAGTGGTAAGACTTTGTGCTCCCAATCTAGGGGGCCTGGGTTCACTACCTGGTCAGGGAACTAGATCCCACATGCCACAACAGACCCAAGCAGCCAAATAAATTAAAAAAAAAAAATTTTTTTTTAAGAAATTACATCAAGCAGTGAGGAGCCAATTATTGCACAATATGTCTTAGCATTAATCACTCTCTCTGTTACAGAACACTTGTTTGATGACTTTAAAATGTGAATTTTATAATTTTTAGAAACATACTTGCTCAACATATATCAAGATGGATTTTAATGCAATTTCTGACCTACTAATGTTTAAGTACAATTTTTATCATATATACTCATAAATTGTTAAGTTATCCAACTTGAAAATCTTACTATTAATTTGTTCATGTTTTCAACAATTCCATTCCTTCAAAGTATGTACACTTGTTTCTACTCGTGCTGTAATAATAGGATTATATAAACTAAAGATTAGTTAGCAGTTGGATACTTGACAAAGATGGCAGAGGAGCCCCTAGCGAATGCCATGCTGTCATTCCCCTTATATCAAGAAGCCACTGTGAACTCTAAGAGTAGCACACTGTACAATCCTCCAGGTCATAAAATAATCTAAACCTTCCATTTTATATGTAATGTGTCAAACCCTCACTTTGCAGCATTTTTAGCTGCCGTGGTAAATGTAACAGGACAATGAATGAAAATCTGTACACTGAAAACTCTAGGATATTATGATAGAAATGATGAAGGCACAAACAATTGAAAGATATCCATGCTATGGATTGGAAGGATTAATATTTTTAAAATTACCATACTACCCAAAGCAATTTATAGATCCAAGATCATATCTATCAAAATTCTAATGCTTTTTTTTTCCACAGTAAAAGGGAAAAAATCTAAAATTTGTATGGAACTAATACAGACCTCAGTAATCTAAAGCATTTTGGGAAAAAAGAATTAAGCTAGCAGTATCACACTTCTTGATTTCAAAGTATAATACAAATTTACAGTATTCAAAACAATATGATATTGGCATAAAAACAGACATATAGACAAACAGAACGGAATCAAGAGCCCAGAAATAAATCTATGTGTATACAGTTAACTATTATTTGATAAAGAAGCCAAAAATACTCAGTGGAGTAAAGACACTCTCTTCAATAAATGATGCTAGTAAAATTGGATATTCACACAGTAAAAAATTAACTAGACTCCTATCTCATACCACTCATAAAAATTAACTATAAATGGATTAAAGGCTGAAATGTAAGACCTGCAATCATAAAACTTCTATTAAAGAGTGGGGGGAAGATTCATGACATTGGTCTTGGTGAAGAGTTCTTGGAAGTGAGGCCAAGTATACAAGAAACAAAAGCAAAAACAAAAAAGTGGGACTACATCGAACTAAGAAACTTCTGCACAGAAAAAAATCAGTAAGATGAAAAGGTAACCAATGGAATGGGAAAAAATATTTCAAACCATCTATTAAATAATATCAAAAACATATGAGGAACTCGTGCACTTCAATAACAAAGACTAAATAATCTGATTTTAAAATGGACACAGAACCTTAACAAATATTGTTCCAAAAAAGACACACAAGTGGCCAAAATGCATGACTATATGCTCAACATCACAAGTCACAGCAGGGAAATACAAATCAAAATCATAATGAAAACTCCTGCACACTTGTTAGGATTATCAAAGAGAAGAGGCAATAAATGCAGGCAATGATATGGTGCAAAGGGAACTTTGTGCATTGTTGGTATGAATGTATATTGATTCAGCTTCCAAGGAAAACTGCATAAATGTTCCTCAAAAATTAAAAAAATAGAGCTACAGTGGGATCCAGCAATACTACTTCTGGGAATACGTCTGAAGGAAATGAAATTACTATCTTGAAAAGATATGTACATACCCATGTTCATTGCAGTGTTATTCACAATAGCCAAGACATGGAAACAACTTAAGCATCTATTAATAGATAAATGGATAAACAAATGTTTGTGCATAATTATAGATATATGTAATGTAATATTCAGTTCAGTTCAGTTCAGTCGCTCAGTCGTGTCCGACTCTTTGAGACCCCATGAATCACAGCACGCTAGGGCTCCCTGTCCATCACCAACTCCCGAAGTTCACTCAGACTCATGTCCATTGAGTCCGTGATGCCATCCAGCCATCTCATCCTCGGTCGTCCCCTTCTCCTCCTGCCCCCAATCCCTCCCAGCATCACAGTCTTTTCCAATGAGTCAACTCTTGGCATGAGGTGGCCAAAGTATTGGAGTTTCAGCTTTAGCATCATTCCTTCCAAAGAAATCCCAGAGCTGATCTCCTTCAGAACAGACTGGTTGGATCTCCTTGCAGTCGAAGGGACTCTCAAGAGTCTTCTCCAACACCACAGTTCAAAAGCATCAATTCTTTGGCGCTCAGCCTTCTTTACAGTCCAACTCTCACATCCATACATGACCACTGGAAAAACCATAGCCTTGACTAGATGGACTTATGTAGCCATAAAAGAGGAAAATCCTGCCATTTGTGATGTAGATGAAACTTAAAGGTATTACACTAAAAATGAAATAAGTCAGAGGAAAACAAGTACTGCATACTCTCACTTATATGTGAACATTTTTTTTTTTAATACAGAAACATAATAGATTGGTGGCTGCCTGGGTCAGGGCACAGGTAAGGGAAATGGGAACTTGTTGGTTAAATGGTATAAACTTTCAGTTATAAGATGAATAAATTCCAGGGGTCTAATGCACAACATGATGGCTATAGTTTACAATGTTGTGTTGTATACATAAAATCTGTTAAAAGAGTGAATCTCAGATATTCTCACTATACACAAAAGGTAACTATATGAGGTTACCTTTGATGTGACTGATGTGTTAACTAACCTTATTATGATAATCACTTCAAAATATATATCAAATCATCCACACTGTACACTGTAAACTCATACAATGTTATTTTTTAAGTTTATTTCAATAAAGATGAAAAAAGGAAATCGGTCTTCACAAAGAGAAATATATTAACTATAACTGAAGTCCTATATAACTAAAGCCCTAGCATTAAAAACTGATGATTAAAAATGCAATCACTGTCCAAATCTTCATCTGGAAGTATGTAACAAGGGTAACTAACATTAGATCACTCAGGTTTTAAATTGCTAAATACAGATTGAAGATATAATCACATTTTTATGTATTAGACAAATGAGAAGTTAGTTTTAAAGTAGATGAAGTTCAGTGGGCACTCAGGTATCTAGAGTTCTCTCCAAGTACAAAGATACCATGCCTATATAAAATTAACTTGGATCCCCTGGAAATCTAATATCCTAACTGCTATGTTCGTGTCACTCAAGGCTTCACTAATGTTAACCTGGTGGGAGATAGATACTATAAGAAATTTAAAATAAGCAGAATTTGAAATAGAAGGAATTAGCACAACTATATGTTTCAAGTTCTGCTCATTTTTAATCTAAAATAGAAGGAATTCGCACAACCATGGGCTCCCTGGTGGCTCAGATGATAAAGAATCTGCCTCCAATATGGGAGACCTGGGTTCAATTCCTGGGTCGGAAAGTCCCTTTGAGGAGGGCATGGCAATCCACTCCAAAATTCTTCCCTGGAGAATCATCATGGACAGAGGAGCTTGGCCGGCTGTAGCCCATGGGGTCACAAAGAGTAGGACACAACTGAGCTACTAAGCACAGCACAAACATAGGTGACTGAGATTCATGAACAGTATTACATGAGTTAGAAAGATAGTATATCAATATCAGGCCCGTAATGGTAAAAATCAATATAGTCACGTTCTGACTTTAATGTTGAGCTAATTTCACAGTAGTAAATTGCAGCAGTTGTAGCAGATGAATATCAGAAGGGGTCAGCAAAGAGCTATCTGGGCTGGAAAAAGCATTCCATTTGAAAAGTGGAGAAGGAGGGAACTAATTTAATGTGGATTAAGTTACATGGAAAATGCTATTCCAAACCAGTATCAAATCACACCCAAGATGACCTCTAACCTTCTGCATGTTATTTTCTCCTGGTTTCCTCCCTGAACATTTCTCCTCAGTTTTCTCCCCTGGGTCTTTTTTTTTTTTTTTCCTGTTCTTATAGTTCAGTTGCTAAGTCATGTCCAACTCTTTTGTGACCCCATGGACTGTAGCCTGCCAGGCTCCTCTGTCCTTGGGATTTCCTAGGCAAAAATATTGGAGTGGGTTGCTTTTTCTCCCCCAGGGGATTTTCCCAACCCAGGGATCAAACTCGTGTCTGCATTGGCATGTGACTTCTATACCACTGAGCCCCCTGGGAAGACCAATGTAGGGATTCAGTTCAGTTTAGTTCAGTCCCTCAGCCGTGTCCAACTCTTTGCAACCCTGTGAATCACAGCACACCAGGCCTCCCTGTCCATCACCAACTCCCGGAGTTCACTCAGGCTCATGTCCATCGNATTTTATAATTTTTAGAAACATACTTGCTCAACATATATCAAGATGGATTTTAATGCAATTTCTGACCTACTAATGTTTAAGTACAATTTTTATCATATATACTCATAAATTGTTAAGTTATCCAACTTGAAAATCTTACTATTAATTTGTTCATGTTTTCAACAATTCCATTCCTTCAAAGTATGTACACTTGTTTCTACTCGTGCTGTAATAATAGGATTATATAAACTAAAGATTAGTTAGCAGTTGGATACTTGACAAAGATGGCAGAGGAGCCCCTAGCGAATGCCATGCTGTCATTCCCCTTATATCAAGAAGCCACTGTGAACTCTAAGAGTAGCACACTGTACAATCCTCCAGGTCATAAAATAATCTAAACCTTCCATTTTATATGTAATGTGTCAAACCCTCACTTTGCAGCATTTTTAGCTGCCGTGGTAAATTTAACAGGACAATGAATGAAAATCTGTACACTGAAAACTCTAGGATATTATGATAGAAATGATGAAGGCACAAACAATTGAAAGATATCCATGCTATGGATTGGAAGGATTAATATTTTTAAAATTACCATACTACCCAAAGCAATTTATAGATCCAAGATCATATCTATCAAAATTCTAATGCTTTTTTTTTTCCACAGTAAAAGGGAAAAAATCTAAAATTTGTATGGAACTAATACAGACCTCAGTAATCTAAAGCATTTTGGGAAAAAAGAATTAAGCTAGCAGTATCACACTTCTTGATTTCAAAGTATAATACAAATTTACAGTATTCAAAACAATATGATACTGGCATAAAAACAGACATATAGACAAACAGAACGGAATCAAGAGCCCAGAAATAAATCTATGTGTATACAGTTAACTATTATTTGATAAAGAAGCCAAAAATACTCAGTGGAGTAAAGACACTCTCTTCAATAAATGATGCTAGTAAAATTGGATATTCACACAGTAAAAAATTAACTAGACTCCTATCTCATACCACTCATAAAAATTAACTATAAATGGATTAAAGGCTGAAATGTAAGACCTGCAATCATAAAACTTCTATTAAAGAGTCGGGGGAAGATTCATGACATTGGTCTTGGTGAAGAGTTCTTGGAAGTGAGGCCAAGTATACAAGAAACAAAAGCAAAAACAAAAAAGTGGGACTACATCAAACTAAGAAACTTCTGCACAGAAAAAAATCAGTAAGATGAAAAGGTAACCAATGGAATGGGAAAAAATATTTCAAACCATCTATTAAATAATATCAAAAATATATGAGGAACTCGTGCACTTCAATAACAAAGACTAAATAATCTGATTTTAAAATGGACACAGAACCTTAACAAATATTGTTCCAAAAAAGACACACAAGTGGCCAAAATGCATGACTATATGCTCAACATCACAAGTCACAGCAGGGAAATACAAATCAAAATCATAATGAAAACTCCTGCACACTTGTTAGGATTATCAAAGAGAAGAGGCAATAAATGCAGGCAATGATATGGTGCAAAGGGAACTTTGTGCATTGTTGGTATGAATGTATATTGATTCAGCTTCCAAGGAAAACTGCATAAATGTTCCTCAAAAATTAAAAAAATAGAGCTACAGTGGGATCCAGCAATACTACTTCTGGGAATACGTCTGAAGGAAATGAAATTACTATCTTGAAAAGATATGTACATACCCATGTTCATTGCAGTGTTATTCACAATAGCCAAGACATGGAAACAACTTAAGCATCTATTAATAGATAAATGGATAAACAAATGTTTGTGCATAATTATAGATATATGTAATGTAATATTCAGTTCAGTTCAGTTCAGTCGCTCAGTCGTGTCCGACTCTTTGAGACCCCATGAATCACAGCACGCTAGGGCTCCCTGTCCATCACCAACTCCCGAAGTTCACTCAGACTCATGTCCATTGAGTCCGTGATGCCATCCAGCCATCTCATCCTCGGTCGTCCCCTTCTCCTCCTGCCCCCAATCCCTCCCAGCATCACAGTCTTTTCCAATGAGTCAACTCTTGGCATGAGGTGGCCAAAGTATTGGAGTTTCAGCTTTAGCATCATTCCTTCCAAAGAAATCCCAGAGCTGATCTCCTTCAGAACAGACTGGTTGGATCTCCTTGCAGTCGAAGGGACTCTCAAGAGTCTTCTCCAACACCACAGTTCAAAAGCATCAATTCTTTGGCACTCAGCCTTCTTTACAGTCCAACTCTCACATCCATACATGACCACTGGAAAAACCATAGCCTTGACTAGATGGACTTATGTAGCCATAAAAGAGGAAAATCCTGCCATTTGTGATGTAGATGAAACTTAAAGGTATTACACTAAAAATGAAATAAGTCAGAGGAAAACAAGTACTGCATACTCTCACTTATATGTGAACATTTTTTTTTTTAATACAGAAACATAATAGATTGGTGGCTGCCTGGGTCAGGGCACAGGTAAGGGAAATGGGAACTTGTTGGTTAAATGGTATAAACTTTCAGTTATAAGATGAATAAATTCCAGGGGTCTAATGCACAACATGATGGCTATAGTTTACAATGTTGTGTTGTATACATAAAATCTGTTAAAAGAGTGAATCTCAGATATTCTCACTATACACAAAAGGTAACTATATGAGGTTACCTTTGATGTGACTGATGTGTTAACTAACCTTATTATGATAATCACTTCAAAATATATATCAAATCATCTACACTGTACACTGTAAACTCATACAATGTTATTTTTTAAGTTTATTTCAATAAAGATGAAAAAAGGAAATCGGTCTTCACAAAGAGAAATATATTAACTATAACTGAAGTCCTATATAACTAAAGCCCTAGCATTAAAAACTGATGATTAAAAATGCAATCACTGTCCAAATCTTCATCTGGAAGTATGTAACAAGGGTAACTAACATTAGATCACTCAGGTTTTAAATTGCTAAATACAGATTGAAGATATAATCACATTTTTATGTATTAGACAAATGAGAAGTTAGTTTTAAAGTAGATGAAGTTCAGTGGGCACTCAGGTATCTAGAGTTCTCTCCAAGTACAAAGATACCATGCCTATATAAAATTAACTTTGGATCCCCTGGAAATCTAATATCCTAACTGCTATGTTCGTGTCACTCAAGGCTTCACTAATGTTAACCTGGTGGGAGATAGATACTATAAGAAATTTAAAATAAGCAGAATTTGAAATAGAAGGAATTAGCACAACTATATGTTTCAAGTTCTGCTCATTTTTAATCTAAAATAGAAGGAATTCGCACAACCATGGGCTCCCTGGTGGCTCAGATGATAAAGAATCTGCCTCCAATATGGGAGACCTGGGTTCAATTCCTGGGTCGGAAAGTCCCTTTGAGGAGGGCATGGCAATCCACTCCAAAATTCTTCCCTGGAGAATCATCATGGACAGAGGAGCTTGGCCGGCTGTAGCCCATGGGGTCACAAAGAGTAGGACACAACTGAGCTACTAAGCACAGCACAAACATAGGTGACTGAGATTCATGAACAGTATTACATGAGTTAGAAAGATAGTATATCAATATCAGGCCCGTAATGGTAAAAATCAATATAGTCACGTTCTGACTTTAATGTTGAGCTAATTTCACAGTAGTAAATTGCAGCAGTTGTAGCAGATGAATATCAGAAGGGGTCAGCAAAGAGCTATCTGGGCTGGAAAAAGCATTCCATTTGAAAAGTGGAGAAGGAGGGAACTAATTTAATGTGGATTAAGTTACATGGAAAATGCTATTCCAAACCAGTATCAAATCACACCCAAGATGACCTCTAACCTTCTGCATGTTATTTTCTCCTGGTTTCCTCCCTGAACATTTCTCCTCAGTTTTCTCCCCTGGGTCTTTTTTTTTTTTTTTCCTGTTCTTATAGTTCAGTTGCTAAGTCATGTCCAACTCTTTTGTGACCCCATGGACTGTAGCCTGCCAGGCTCCTCTGTCCTTGGGATTTCCTAGGCAAAAATATTGGAGTGGGTTGCTTTTTCTCCCCCAGGGGATTTTCCCAACCCAGGGATCAAACTCGTGTCTGCATTGGCATGTGACTTCTATACCACTGAGCCCCCTGGGAAGACCAATGTAGGGATTCAGTTCAGTTTAGTTCAGTCTCTCAGCCGTGTCCAACTCTTTGCAACCCTGTGAATCACAGCACACCAGGCCTCCCTGTCCATCACCAACTCCCGGAGTTCANAAGAGGCTCTTCAGTTCTTCTTCACTTTCTGCCATAAGGGTGGTATCATCTGCATATCTGAGGTTATTGATATTTCTCCAAGCATATATATATATGTGCTCTCTCTCTCTATATATATATATATAGAGAGAGAGAGAGAGGAAAAGCAAGAGAGAGAGAGAGAGATGGTTTATTTTCTCTAAAAAGACCTGAATAATACAGATTATAAAGAAAGCTTTACTCAAAGGCAATACATACTTTAATTTCTCACTCTCTAAAGACAACCTGATAAATTTATTTTAATAAAAATTAAAATAAAATAAAAGATCATTTTATAAAAAGACAAGAGAATTAATGCACTCTATCCAGCAAGCATTAAAAAGACTATTGTTAAATAAAATGAAGACAACACAAAATGAACATATATTTCTTCTATTTGGTATTTAAATTTAAGATTAATAATATCTTTCAGAAAACTGTGAACTGTACATTCTTAGTCCTTCAGCATTGGGAAATAATCTATTGCTTTCTGTAATATAACTTCTTATCAATATATATGACTCAGATTATGTATATACATATGTGAAGTTGCTCAGTTGTGTCCGACTTTTTGCGACCCCATGGACTGTGGCCCATCAGGCTCCTCCATCCATGGGATTTTCCAGGCAAGAGTGCTGGAGTGGATTGCCATTTCCGTCTCCAGGGGATCTTCTCAACCCAAGAATCATACCCAGGTCTCCCGCATTGTAGGCAGACGCTTTACCATCTGAGCCACCGGGGAAGCCCCGTATATAGAGTTGCTAAGTCATGTCTGACTCTTTGAGACCCATAGACTGCAGCATGCCAGGCTTCCCTGTCCTTCACTACTCAGAGTTTCCTAAACTCATGTCCATTGAGTCCATGATGCCATCCAACCGTTTTGCAGAAAGCTTTCACTTTCCTCTCAGGTTCAAAAGATTTATTAGCGAAATAAGCTAATCATTATACACAAATAAATACCAGTATTTATTAGAGAATTATCTAGCTTACTTTCAATACATTAAAGAAAGAAAAGAGAAATAGAAACAGCAGAGGATACGTCACCAAACTGGGTTTTTACTAACACCCAGACTTAAAAGCAATGGAAAGTGCCATGGCACAGCACACCCCAGTTGGGAAAAGGTTTCCTGCAGTGTGTCTCATGGGTGAGATGTTAAAATTGCCACTCAGGATTTTTGCTTATTATTCCAGAAAGCAAACTGATAAAAATCACCAACCTGTGAACAAATTGCAAAACTGGTTTCATGTTAATGCTGTTTGTACTGTCTTATAAAACTTGGAATGTTGTTAAGCCCCAGCATGGTCAGCCCCTGGAGGGGGCTCAGTAGTCTCAGGATTTATCCTCTAATTTATCTATCTTGCTGCAAGTGTTGTACTCACAGCCAGGGCAGTTTCCAGGCAGATTAGAAGCAAGGTCAGAGGCCTGCTCTATTTTATCTCTGAAGCCTAAAACAAGACTATCTATTTAATTTTCCTAACACCATCTCACCCTCTGTTGTCCCTTTCTCTTCAGTCTTCTATCTTTCCCAGCATCAAGGCCTTTTCCAATGAGTTGGCTCTTGGCAGCAGATGGCTTAAGTATTGGAGCTTCAGNCCTAATTTATCTATCTTGCTGCAAGTGTTGTACTCACAGCCAGGCCAGTTTCCAGGCAGATTAGAAGCAAGATCAGAGGCCTGCTCTATTTTATCTCTGAAGCCTAAATCAAGACTATCTATTTAATTTTCCTAACACCATCTCACCCTCTGTTGTCCCTTTCTCTTCAATGTCTTCTATCTTTCCCAGCATCAAGGCCTTTTCCAATGAGTTGGCTCTTGGCAGCAGATGGCTTAAGTATTGGAGCTTCAGCTTCAACTGAAGTATTTGCCATCTACCTCATAGCAAATAGATGGGATATACACACACACACACACACACACACACACACACACACACACACACACATATATATATATATATGTCTGTATACACACACACACACACACACACACACATATGGACTTCTCTGGTGGCTCAGATGGTAAAGTATCTGCCTACAATGTGGGAGACCCAGGTTCAATCCCTGGGTCGGGATCTCCTAGAGAAGGAAATGGTAACCTACTCCAGTATTTTTGCCTGGAAAATCCCATGGACAGAGAAGCGTGGTAAGCTACAGTCCATGAGGTCGCAGAGAGTCAGACACAACTGAGAGACTTCACTTTCACTTTCACACACACCTATATATGTATAAATGTATACATATATACACACACGTATATCTGTCTCTTATACACATCTCCATGTGTATAAGAGACAGNGAGACTTCACTTTCACTTTCACACACACCTATATATGTATAAATGTATACATATATACACACACGTATATGCATCTATACACACATTACTGTTGTTGCTGAGTTGTCTAGTCATGTCTGACTCTTTGTTACTCCATGGACTGCAGCACACCAGGCCTCCATGTACCTCACCATCTCCTGGAGTTCACCCAAGTTCAGCCAAGTGCATTGGTGATGCCATCCAGGCATCTCATCCTCTACTGTTCTCTTTTCCTTCTGCCCTCAAACTTTTCCAGCATCAAGACTTTTCCAATGAGTCATCTGTTTGAATCAGATGACCAAAATACTGGAGCTTCAGCATCAATCCTTCCAGTGAATATTCAGGGCTGATCTCCCTGAATTGGCTGGCTTGACCTCCTTGCTGTCCAAGGGGCTTTCAAGAGTCTTCTCCAGCACAACAGCTTGAAGCCATTGATTTTTTTTTTGGAGTTCTGATTTCTTTATAGTCCAGCTGTCACAACCATACATGATCACTGGGAAGACCATAGACTTGATTATGTGGACCTTTGTTGGCAGAGTAACATCTCTGCTTTCCAACACACTGTTTATGTTTGTCATCACTTTCCTGCCAAGAAGCAATTGTCTTCTGACTTCACGGCTACAGTCACCATCCACAGTAATTTTGGAGCCCAAGAAGAGGAAATATGTCATTACCTCCATATTTTCCCCTTCTATTTACCATGCAGTAATGGGGCCAGAGGCTATGATCTTAGTTGTTGTTGTTCTTGTTGTTTTAATATTCAGTTTTAAGCTGGCTCTTTCACTCTCTCCATATCTCCCTCAAGAGGCTCTTTAGTTTCTCTTTGCTTTCTGCAATGGAGTGGTCATCCACACATCTGATATTGTTGATATCTTGATTCGAGCTTATAATACACATTGTACATACACACATATGTGTGTATGCATATATATAAGCTCAAATTAGAAAATGTCAGAAATGTGAATTGTTTAAAAAGGCTATTAGAAACCTGAAATTTGTCATAACTTTGCAATGCATTGTTCTAAGACGGAATTCAATAGGACGAGTTATTGTTTGAAAGTTATATAAAGGATAAGTAAAATATATTACCCACAGCCTTTAAAATTTGTGATGAAAAGAAAAATTCTGACAAAAGAAGGTAAATAGCTATACATAGTACATATCGAATTAGTTAAGAGAAAAGTAAAATGGTTTTTGAGGCAATATTTTATTAAATGAGGCTTTCAGTAAATGATTTAGTCAGATTATGTTTCTCAATGTCAACCACATGTACAATATTGTATACGTTGGCATTGGAAAAAAAAAAGGCTTAAACACAGATTTTATTTTAGTTATATTCATAAATCATTCTCTTATTCTACCTATTTGCAATTTGTCCCAAGCATCAAATTTCTCAAACAATTTTTGAAGATCATAAGTATTTTCAATAGTAAAATATTAAGCTCTCATATTGATTATCAATGATATATTTAAGTATTTAAATTACAAAAAAAAAACCAACAACTAATAAATCATTGGGGCAGAAATGAAAAACCCTTGCTCTTGATGCACCGTCTGAGGAACCAGGACTTTACCCTGTGTAATAGATGTGAATTCAAGAACTCAGAGTCCCAGAGGAAAAAGTGCTCTACCATTGGCTTAGCCAATCCACATGCCTGGACTAACATAGCATGACTGTTATGAACATATGCAGACACAAAATTTTATTAGCTTTTTATCAAGTAATTGTTACTCATTTTCTATTACTTGTTTCAAGTTAGCTTAAGGTATTTTGCATACGTGAAGATAGCATTCATATTTTAAAATCTTATTGTTCTTTTGGTGTTTTGACATGATAATTATTTTCTGAGATAAAATAATTCAACATTTATAAAATGTTTACCTTCAAGTATCATAATATCTAAGAAAAATAAGTGAGCCATATACCTGTAAGGATTAAGCAGTCTTGTTTGCAAATATACGTTTAAAATTCTTTGAACTTAATTTATCATCTTTATCGTCTCTTCATCAAGACAAGCCCTCACTTTTTTTACTTCACATATTATTTGTTCATTCACTTTGCCTTGCAAGGTATTTGGGATCCATTTCATATGACACGATGGAAATTCTTGATTTCATAGTACTCCCTATACTTGTACAATTCAGTTATTTTGTTTGAACAAATAAATACAAAATTATAATTCTCTTTTAATACACACTCTTTGAAATCTACAAGTATAGTAATCAGGAAAAAATAGATTTACAGTGGATTCTCATTCTTGACTTCCATAGATTTTTCTTATTATATGAAAAAAAAATGAGAAATACAAAACTTTCCACAAAAAAATTCTTTCTTACATGTTTTCCAAGTGTTTTTATTTTATAAAATTTACTTTACTTGAATGTAAACATAGTATAAACACACTTGTTTAATTTGCTGTTTTCTCAATATCAAATGAAAGTATGTGGCTCACATTGTTGACATTTTCACACTTGCCCTTTGAAGAACAAAAAAATATTAATAGAACAATGTCAAAAATGAAGTTACAACAAAGCTCATATATTTGGCCTTCTTTATCAATTTTCTGCCCAAATGACCCACCAAGTACAATTCAGAAATTTTAATATTACTATGGATGTTAGGGAGGGAATTTCTCTGCAACTCTTGTGGAGAATGTGTGTGGGGTGAAACTTGATTGCAGTATCAAAGTGTTTATTTAGCGTTATTTGCCCCAAACCCTTGAAAAGACAGTGAACAAATAAAATTTTATTTCCTCCTCACCTTACCCAAACTTGCAGAAATCTATTAGCATCCTCTAATCAGGAATAAATGCTGGAGTTGGCCCCACTAAACATCTGAGTTTGGAGTCAATAGTGCAAGAATAAGTTGTTTGCAATCAATATACTCTGCGAGGATGCTGGATGGATAACCCATGCAAAGAAACAAGAGCACAAAGACTAGTTCCCCTTGAGGTGGGCAGGCCTCAGCTGTGTCCAAAAATACATGAAAACAAGATTGCTTCTGGATAAAGTTCTGTAATCTCTGGCATAATACTGTTTAATTACCAATAGATAATCATATTTTGTAAACATATGAAAGTACAGTGAAAAGAAATACAAGAAGATTCATTAAGTCAAAAGAAAGGGACATAAATAGGACATACATTTTGTCACTATAAACAATGGAAACAGTGACAGACTTTATTATTTTGGGCTCCAAAATCACTGCAGATGGTGACTGCAGCCATGAAATTAAAAGATGCTTGCTCCTTGGAAGAAAAGCTATGACCAATCTAGACAGCATATTAAAAAGTAGAGACATTACTTTGCCAACAAATGTTCATCAAGCCAAAGCTATGGTTTTTCCAGTAATCATGTATAGATGTGAGAGTTGGACTCTAAAGAAACCTGAGCACCGAAGAATTGATGCTTTTGAACTGTGGTGTTGGGGAAGACTCTTGAGAGCCCCTTGGACTGCAAGGAGATACAACCAGCCCATCCCAAAGAAATCAGTCCTGAATATTCATTGGAAGGACTGATGCTGAAGCTGAAACTCTAATACTTTGGTCACCTGATGCAAAGAACTGACTCACTAGAAAAGACCCTGATGCTGGGAAAGATTGGAGGCGGGAGGAGAAGGGGACTAGAGAAAATGAGATGGTTGAGATGGCATCACCGACTCAATGGAAATGAATCTGAGTAAACTCCAGAAGTTCGTGATGGACAGGGAGGTCTGGCATACTGCTGTCCATGGGGTTGAAAACAGTTGAACACAACTGAGTGACTGAACTGAACTGACTGAAATTTCAGAGAGTCATAGGTTTTATATTTTTTCACTTTGTTTATGGTTAAAGAGGAAAGGGACAATGAGCTTCTTCCTCTCTGACAAAGCAAACTAAGTATCCAAATATTTTAGCTATGTAATGTTGATAAATAGGTTAAACAGCACATTCAGATAAGAATCAATCTTCCTAACATTTTTTCACAGATTGTAGCAAGAATTTCAAAGGTCTTAGGAGATTTGAAAGACAAAAATAGCCCTCTGTTCAAATGACATTGTCATAGGTACATGTATTTAACAGAGAACAGAACAAGTTAATAATAGAGATGAATATTCACATATGTCTCCATTTTATAGAAAAGAATAAAATTTATATTTTTGGGAAAGGTCTCATTTTAGCACATGACTATATGAGATTATTTATACAAGTTTTATTATGCAAAAGAATATCTCTCCCCCAATCTGCAGGAAAAGAATGTATCTCCTTCAAAAATTTCTCAGACTCATTTTGTTAGTTATGTGAACCTAAAGCTTTAAGGGAACGGTCTGGAATTTGATAATGTAGCATTAAAGAAAACAATCTTTCTAAGGGTTCTGTTTTACCAGAGGAAATTGAGAGAAGGCTGAATAAAATTTTAAGGATTTTGCTGAGTTGCATAAAACAAAACCATTTTGTCATACAATTGTGTGGGTTTGAAATTTAGGCATAAGCTAACCTTTACCTGAGATGATGAAGTCCTCAACTATGGCAGGTTGAAAGTTAGAGATAGTTTTGAAGGCTTAAATAAAATTATACATTTGAAGCCCTTAATCTGGATTAGCGGAGGAGGCAATGGCAACCCACTCCAGTACTTTTGCCGGGAAAATCTCATGGATGGAGGAGCCTGGTAGGCTGCAGCCCACGGGGTCGCTAAGAATCAGACACGACTGAGCGACTTCACTTTCACTTTTCACTTTCATGCATTGGAGAAGGACATGGNGGGCAGAAATGAAAAACCCTTGCTCTTGATGCACCGTCTGAGGAACCAGGACTTTACCCTGTGTAATAGATGTGAATTCAAGAACTCAGAGTCCCAGAGGAAAAAGTGCTCTACCATTGGCTTAGCCAATCCACATGCCTGGACTAACATAGCATGACTGTTATGAACATATGCAGACACAAAATTTTATTAGCTTTTTATCAAGTAATTGTTACTCATTTTCTATTACTTGTTTCAAGTTAGCTTAAGGTATTTTGCATACGTGAAGATAGCATTCATATTTTAAAATCTTATTGTTCTTTTGGTGTTTTGACATGATAATTATTTTCTGAGATAAAATAATTCAACATTTATAAAATGTTTACCTTCAAATATCATAATATCTAAGAAAAATAAGTGAGCCATATACCTGTAAGGATTAAGCAGTCTTGTTTGCAAATATACGTTTAAAATTCTTTGAACTTAATTTATCATCTTTATCGTCTCTTCATCAAGACAAGCCCTCACTTTTTTTACTTCACATATTATTTGTTCATTCACTTTGCCTTGCAAGGTATTTGGGATCCATTTCATATGACACGATGGAAATTCTTGATTTCATAGTACTCCCTATACTTGTACAATTCAGTTATTTTGTTTGAACAAATAAATACAAAATTATAATTCTCTTTTAATACACACTCTTTGAAATCTACAAGTATAGTAATCAGGAAAAAATAGATTTACAGTGGATTCTCATTCTTGACTTCCATAGATTTTTCTTATTATATGAAAAAAAAATGAGAAATACAAAACTTTCCACAAAAAAATTCTTTCTTACATGTTTTCCAAGTGTTTTTATTTTATAAAATTTACTTTACTTGAATGTAAACATAGTATAAACACACTTGTTTAATTTGCTGTTTTCTCAATATCAAATGAAAGTATGTGGCTCACATTGTTGACATTTTCACACTTGCCCTTTGAAGAACAAAAAAATATTAATAGAACAATGTCAAAAATGAAGTTACAACAAAGCTCATATATTTGGCCTTCTTTATCAATTTTCTGCCCAAATGACCCACCAAGTACAATTCAGAAATTTTAATATTACTATGGATGTTAGGGAGGGAATTTCTCTGCAACTCTTGTGGAGAATGTGTGTGGGGTGAAACTTGATTGCAGTATCAAAGTGTTTATTTAGCGTTATTTGCCCCAAACCCTTGAAAAGACAGTGAACAAATAAAATTTTATTTCCTCCTCACCTTACCCAAACTTGCAGAAATCTATTAGCATCCTCTAATCAGGAATAAATGCTGGAGTTGGCCCCACTAAACATCTGAGTTTGGAGTCAATAGTGCAAGAATAAGTTGTTTGCAATCAATATACTCTGCCAGGATGCTGGATGGATAACCCATGCAAAGAAACAAGAGCACAAAGACTAGTTCCCCTTGAGGTGGGCAGGCCTCAGCTGTGTCCAAAAATACATGAAAACAAGATTGCTTCTGGATAAAGTTCTGTAATCTCTGGCATAATACTGTTTAATTACCAATAGATAATCATATTTTGTAAACATATGAAAGTAAAGTGAAAAGAAATACAAGAAGATTCATTAAGTCAAAAGAAAGGGACATAAATAGGACATACATTTTGTCACTATAAACAATGGAAACAGTGACAGACTTTATTATTTTGGGCTCCAAAATCACTGCAGATGGTGACTGCAGCCATGAAATTAAAAGATGCTTGCTCCTTGGACGAAAAGCTATGACCAATCTAGACAGCATATTAAAAAGTAGAGACATTACTTTGCCAACAAATGTTCATCAAGCCAAAGCTATGGTTTTTCCAGTAATTATGTATAGATGTGAGAGTTGGACTATAAAGAAACCTGAGCACCGAAGAATTGATGCTTTTGAACTGTGGTGTTGGGGAAGACTCTTGAGAGCCCCTTGGACTGCAAGGAGATACAACCAGCCCATCCCAAAGAAATCAGTCCTGAATATTCATTGGAAGGACTGATGCTGAAGCTGAAACTCTAATACTTTGGTCACCTGATGCAAAGAACTGACTCACTAGAAAAGACCCTGATGCTGGGAAAGATTGGAGGCGGGAGGAGAAGGGGACTAGAGAAAATGAGATGGGTGAGATGGCATCACCGACTCAATGGAAATGAATCTGAGTAAACTCCAGAAGTTCGTGATGGACAGGGAGGTCTGGCATACTGCTGTCCATGGGGTTGAAAACAGTTGAACACAACTGAGTGACTGAACTGAACTGACTGAAATTTCAGAGAGTCATAGGTTTTATATTTTTTCACTTTGTTTATGGTTAAAGAGGAAAGGGACAATGAGCTTCTTCCTCTCTGACAAAGCAAACTAAGTATCCAAATATTTTAGCTATGTAATGTTGATAAATAGGTTAAACAGCACATTCAGATAAGAATCAATCTTCCTAACATTTTTTCACAGATTGTAGCAAGAATTTCAAAGGTCTTAGGAGATTTGAAAGACAAAAATAGCCCTCTGTTCAAATGACATTGTCATAGGTACATGTATTTAACAGAGAACAGAACAAGTTAATAATAGAGATGAATATTCACATATGTCTCCATTTTATAGAAAAGAATAAAATTTATATTTTTGGGAAAGGTCTCATTTTAGCACATGACTATATGAGATTATTTATACAAGTTTTATTATGCAAAAGAATATCTNTCTGTTCAAATGATATTGTCATAGGTACATGTATTTAACAGAGAACAGAACATGTTAATAATAGAGATGAATATTCACATATGTCCCCATTTTATAGAAAAGAATAAAATTTATATTTTTGGGAAAGTTCTCATTTTAGCACATGACTATATGAGATTATTTATACAAGTTTTATTATGCAGAAGAATATCTCTCCCCCAATCTGCAGGAAAAGAATGTATCTCCTTCAAAAATTTCTCAGACTCATTTTGTTAGTTATGTGAACCTAAAGCTTTAAGGGAACGGTCTGGAATTTGATAATGTAGCATTAAAGAAAACAATCTTTCTAAGGGTTCTGTTTTACCAGAGGAAATTGAGAGAAGGCTGAATAAAATTTTAAGGATTTTGCTGAGTTGCATAAAACAAAACCATTTTGTCATACAATTGTGTGGGTTTGAAATTTAGGCATAAGCTAACCTTTACCTGAGATGATGAAGTCCTCAACTATGGCAGGTTGAAAGTTAGAGATAGTTTTGAAGGCTTGAATAAAACTATACATTTGAAGCCCTTAATCTGGATTAGCGGAGGAGGCAATGGCAACCCACTCCAGTACTTTTGCCTGGAAAATCTCATGGATGGAAGAGCCTGGTAGGCTGCAGCCCATGGGGTCGCTAAGAATCAGACACGACTGAGCGACTTCACTTTCACTTTTCACTTTCATGCATTGGAGAAGGACATGGCAACAGACTCCAGTGTTCTTGCCTGGAGAAGCCCGGGGACGGGGAACCATGGTGGGCTGCCGTCTATGGGGTTGCAGAGAGTTGGACTTGACTGAAGTGACTTAGCAGCAGTAGCAGCAGTCTGGATGCAGTTAATGTTTCTGCCTTTCTTCACTTTGTATCTATTGGGGCTGGTATACATGATACACCATCTTCTTTCCTGTATCTACTTGTGGCTGGTAGAGCTGTGGGGTGGGTTGGGGGACTGTCTCTCTCAGTGACCTCTCCTTGACCTCTACACAGCATGTGCTCTCAGGGTAGGTGGATTTTTTTATGTGGTCAGTTCAGTTCAGTCGGTCAGTCAATGTCCAACTCTTTGCCACCCCATGAATCACAGCACGCCAGGCCCCCCTGTCCATCACCAACTCCCGGAGTTCACTCAGATTCACGTCCATCAAGTCAGTGATGCCATCCAGCCATCTCATCCTCTGTCGTCCCCTTCTCCTCCTGCCCTCAATCTCTCCCAGCATCAAAGTCTTTCCCAATAAATCAACTCTTCACATGAGGTGGCCAAAGTACTGGAGTTTCAGCTTTAGCATCATTCCTTTCAAAGAAATCCCAGGGTTGATCTCCTTCAGAATGAACTGGTTGGCTCTTCTTGCAGTCCAAGGGACTCTCAAAAGTCTTCTCCAACACCACAGTTCAAAAGCATCAATTCTTCAGTGCTCAGCCTTCTTCACATTCTAGCTCTTACATCCATACATGACTACTGAAAAAACCATAGCCTTGACTGGACGGACCTTAGTTGGTAAAGTAATGTCTCTGCTTTTAAATATGCTATCTAAGTTGGTCATAACTTTTCTTCCAATGAGTAAGCATCTTCTAATTTCATGTCTGCAGTCACCATCTGCAGTGATTTTGGAGCCCCCAAAAATAAAGTCTGACACTG
>SJYW01011139.1:193012-205334 GCA_006410735.1 Raphicerus campestris
CACCAACTAAATGGGCATGAGTCTGAGCAAGCTCCAGGATTTCTGATGGACAGGGAAGCCTGGCTTGCTGCAGTCCATGGAGTTGCAAAGAGTAGGACATGACTGAGAGATTGAACTGAACTGAACTGAAGGCTCAGAGAGTGTGTTGTATCAACTCTGTACTATGAAATGAACTGATAGTTGTCTGCCATTAAGTGATATAGATTCACTAAAGTTAACATTTGTCTTTGTCACCGAAGTATGGAAACTTAATACATGGAGTACAGTAAGCTATAGCTCTTTTAAAGATATTACTGCTGTGAGAGCATTGACAGAAAAGGAACTACACACAGGCATTTTTGAGTAAATTGGGATATATTGTCAAATATATGGCTCTGATCCTGGTTGATTTCATATTTTCAATGCCTATCCATAAACAATTTTGACTGATAGCTTAACTGATTTCTTTAGTCATCACAGTATTCTTCCCATATCTCCCATATCTGAAGATTGTCTTTCACAGTCTTACTGGTGATGATTTCTTGAAGTTTCCACCACTACCCCATTCATTTTTTTAAATTTTAAACCAAATGTTGATATAAACTACAACTGGGACTTTATATATGCACAATATTTTGTCCCACGGTTTCCTTTCCCATCTCTGCAGTTAATCTGTGTACATCTTTCAAATGGAGGAAACTTCTTTATCATTGTTACCCTATAGTTCCTATCAAAATGCCTTTCATGATTTAGTTCAGTTTAGTTGCTCAGTCATGTCCGACTCTTTGCAACTCCATGGACTTTCATGATTAGAGTAAAATAAGTTAATCAAGGTTCTTAATGATTGGCCATCTAGGGTGGTCTAGAAATAATTTCTACTTTCTTCATTCTTTATAATTGCCAACTAAAAACAAATTTGAATATCTTTCCCGTATTCATTCTCCAAATAAGCACAAGTAGGCCATTTACATGTTAAATAATCACCATTCCAAAGGCTGTATTAGTGGAAATTATAAACATTTGCAAATGTTATGCATTAGATACCTTATTGAAAAAAGTTGCAATATATGCAGAATAGTTATGTAATATGTGAGTGCATCAAAATATCAAGCAAAATGAAACTGAAAGTGAAAGTCGCCCAGTTAAGGAATTCTCCAGGCCAGAATACTGGAGTGGGTAGCCTTTCCTTTCTCCAAGGGAGCTTCCCAACCCAGGGATAGAACCCAGGTCTCCTTCATTGCAGGCAGTTCTTTACCAGCTGAGCCACAAATGAAGCCTAAGAAAACTAGAGTGGGTAGCCTATCCCTTTTCCAGCGGATCTTCCTCACCCAGGAATCACATCCGGGTCTCCTGCATTACAGCCGGATTCTTTACCAACTGAGGTATCAGGGAAACCTACCAAGCAAAATAGCCTTTATTAAATCCATGGAGACAACTGGGTGTTTCAGTTGATATTGCTGTATTCTTAATTTAGTAAATTATATAGATTCTGATCTCAGAATTAACATCAGAATATTAATTTGTTTATAAACTCTATAGTTAGTAGATTATTATGAAATTCACTGCTGAATTTCTGTCACAAAACCAAAATATGGTTACAACAGGCAATTAATGACCCTGAAAGAAGACTGAGCTTAAAGTCAGGTAATCTGAGTCCACTTTCTAATTCTGTTGGCACTAGTTTAATATAACTTTGAAATTAACTTCTTTGGGTCTCCATTTATTCATCCTTAGAATGGTGATTATAATCAACCTCTCTCCCTACCCTTATAGAATGCCTGTGAATTTAAAATTAGAAAATGCATGAAAACATTTAGAATGATACATTCTTGGGAAGCCCAAGAGTATTGGAGTGGGTAGCCTATCCATTCTCCAGCAGATCTTCCCTACCCAGGAACCGAACCAGGGTCTCCTGCATTGCAGTCATATTCTTTACCAACTGAGCTATCAGGGAAGTCTAATAGATAACAAAAATTAATGAATTTTGAATCATGAATATTCCTCTTTATTTTTAGTATATATTAAACAGTAGAAGTGTGTATTCTTGTTGCTATACCACAACTGAAGATTGATCATTCCCCAAACCCTTATTTATATTTCTGAGTGCTAGACCTATAAATTCAACTACATACATCTTTACTTCACTGTCTTCTAGGCATTTCAAACTTAATATATCTGAACTGAATTATCTTGTATTATTCTCCTTCTGCTGGCCCTTAATGACATCCCCAAATCTGATCCTCCATTTGTAATCTGTCCCTCTATAAATGGTACCACCATCTATTCTATTCATTTACTTGACCCAAATAATCATTCCTAATTCATCCCTTTTAATTGCCTCCCACATCTCTATTTTATTTCTAATTTTTAAATTTACCTTAATAATTTCAATCTTTTTATATTAACTATCTTGTCTCTAATATATACACTTTACATTTTCTATACATTGCGGCCAGAGTGAAAGTGAAAGTCGATTAGTCCTGTCCAACTCTTTGCAACCCCATGGACTGTAGTCCTTCTCCAGGCCAGAATACTGGAGTGGGTAGCCTTTCCCTTCTCCAGGCAATCTTCCCAATCCAAGGATCAAACTCAGGTTTTCTGCATTGCAGGCGGATCCTTTACCAGCTGAGCCACAAGAGAAGTCCAAGAATACTGGAGTGGGTAGCCTTTCCCTTCTCCAGCGGATCTTCACCGCCCCCCCGCCCCGCCAGGAATGGAACCAGGGTCTCCTGTATTGCAGGCACATTCTTTACCAATTGAGCTATCAGGGAAGCTGCAGCCAGAGTAACCTTTCTTAACATTACATATGATCATATATCTCCCTGATCAGCATCTTTATGATTCCTCATTGTCTTCAGAATAGACGATAAATGGCTAGGCACAATATAAAAGAATCATTAATGATATTGAGACTTTCCCATCATCACAGCTTTATTATATTCTAGTCACACAAATATTGTAAGTGCCTAGAATTGTTTTAATCTTCTAAATCTGTTGTACATGTTTTACTCTAAATGTAAGTCTTTATTTTTCCCATCTTTATTAAGACTTAGCTCAGGTATCTCTCCACTTCCCCTTTTACTTTACTAACACTTGCTTGATTAGTATCATTTCTATATGTTCCCAAAGAACTTCTATTATTTATTTTAACTCATAAGCCTCTATATTGCAACTGTTGATCTCTAGCATTACTCTATGAGGTCTTTGCATAAAGCCATATCTTATTTATATTTGCATGTATTGTTGAATAAATAAATACATGAATAAATGTACGAAAGGGCAATGCAGTAAAAATCAAAATTTCTGTTGGATCTATAAAATAATTCAAAGGGTGAACAATCAGAGTACATTGCTAATTTCAACACAAAAATATGTTATAATCACACGTTTTGAGTCAATCTATTTGTAATTTACATGGAAACAGAGAAGTTTTTAATCTATTTGCAGACAATTTAGAAAAAAGTACGTAAATGTAGGAATCAATCCCACAAATAATCCAACCTTGATCTGACTTTGAACACATTCCATTTGTGTGTTAGTAGGCAGCATAAATTTAGTATGAACACCAAAATTCTACNATATATCTCCCTGATCAGCATTTTTATGATTCCTCATTGTCTTCAGAATAGACGATAAATGGCTAGGCACAATATAAAAGAATCATTAATGATATTGAGACTTTCCCATCATCACAGCTTTATTATATTCTAGTCACACAAATATTGTAAGTGCCTAGAATTGTTTTAATCTTCTAAATCTGTTGTACATGTTTTACTCTAAATGTAAGTCTTTATTTTTCCCATCTTTATTAAGACTTAGCTCAGGTATCTCTCCACTTCCCCTTTTACTTTACTAACACTTGCTTGATTAGTATCATTTCTATATGTTCCCAAAGAACTTCTGTTATTTATTTTAACTCATAAGCCTCTATATTGCAACTGTTGATCTCTAGCATTACTCTATGAGGTCTTTGCATAAAGCCATATCTTATTTA
Organism: Raphicerus campestris; assembly: GCA_006410735.1. NCBI lineage: Eukaryota > Metazoa > Chordata > Mammalia > Artiodactyla > Bovidae > Raphicerus > Raphicerus campestris. The sequence continues at coordinate 196,986 of SJYW01011139.1, forward strand.
TGTTTGCGTGTATTGTTGAATAAATAAATACATGAATAAATGTACGAAAGGGCAATGCAGTAAAAATCAAAATTTCTGTTGGATCTATAAAATAATTCAAAGGGTGAACAATCAGAGTACATTGCTAATTTCAACACAAAAATATGTTATAATCACACGTTTTGAGTCAATCTATTTGTAATTTACATGGAAACAGAGAAGTTTTTAATCTATTTGCAGACAATTTAGAAAAAAGTACGTAAATGTAGGAATCAATCCCACAAATAATCCAACCTTGATCTGACTTTGAACACATTCCATTTGTGTGTTAGTAGGCAGCATAAATTTAGTATGAACACCAAAATTCTACACCTCCTCCCCAAATAAATATGCCCACATTGTAATCTCACTCAACATAGAAAATGGTACCATGGTTCATTTCATTGCTCAAGTAAAAAGACTAGTAGTTTTACAGGCACTGTTTAATACACATGTGTGTGCTTGGTCACTTAGTTGTGTCAAACTCTTTGGGACCCCATGGACTGTAGCCCTCAGGCTCCTCTGTCCAGGGGATTCCCTAAGCAAGAATACTGGAGTAGGTTGCCATTCACTTCTCCAGAGGACCTTCCCAAACCAGATATTAAATTTGGGTCTCCTGCATTACAGGCAGATTCTTCATTATCTGAGCCACAAGAGAAGGATTTCAATCCCTATATGCAATATCAATAAACAATTATGAATCATGAAAGATATGATTTATCATGCTGTGGCAGAAGACAGACACAAGGATAAAATGAAAACTCAAATTTCAAGTTTCTGGGTGTAGGTAGTATCAGTTCAGTTCCGTCGCTCAGTCACGTCCAACTCCTTGTGACCTCATGAATCACAGCATGCCAGGCCTCCCTGTCCATCATCAACTCCCAGAATTTACGCAAACTCATGTCCATGGAGTCAGTGATGCCATCCAGCTACCTCATCCTCTTCTCCTGCCCCCAATCCCTCCCAACATCAGGATCTTTTCCAATATGTCAATTCTTTAAATAAGATGGCCAAAGATTTGTCCTTTCAGCTTCAGCATCATTCCCTTCAAAGAAATCCCAGGGCTGATCTCCTTTAGTATGGACTCGTTGGATCTCCTTGCAGTCCAAGGGACTCTCAAGAGTCTTCTCCAACACCACAGTGCAAAAGCATCAATTCTTCAGCACTTAGCTTTCTTCACAGTCCAATTCTCACATCCATACATGATCACTGGAAAAACCATAGCCTTGACTAGACGGAACTTTGTTGGCAAAAGAATGTCTCTGCTTTTCAATATGCTATCTAGGTTGGTCATAACTTTTCTTCCAAGGAGTAAGCGTCTTTTAATTTCATGGCTGCAATCACCATCTACAGTGATTTTGGAGCCCAAAAAATAAAGTCTGACACTGTTTCCCAATCTATTTCCCATGAAGTGATGGGACCGGATGCCATGATCTTCGTTTTCTGAATGTTGAGCTTTAAGCCAACTTTTTCACTCTCCTTTTTCACTTTCATCAAGAGGCTTTTTAGTTCCTCTTCACTTTCTGCCATAAGGATGGTATCACGTGCATATCTGAGGTTATTGATATTTCGCCTGGCAAACTTGATTCCAGCTTGTGCTTCTTCCAACCCAGCGTTTCTCATTATGTACTCTGCATATAATTTAAATAAGCAGGGTGACAATATACAGCCTTGACGCACTTATTTTCCTATTTGGAAGCAGTGTGTTGTTCCATGTCCAGTTCTAACTGTTGCTTCCTGACCTGCATATAGGTTTCTCAGGAGGAAGTTCAGGTGGCCTGGTATTCCCATCTCTTTCAGAATTTTCCAAAGTTTATTGTGATCCACACAGTCAAAGGCTTTGACATAGTCAGTAAAGCAGAAGCAGATGCTTTATTGAAATTGTCCAGTTTTTTGCGACCCCATGAACACCAGGCTCCTCTGTCCATGAGATTTACTAGGCAAGAGTACTAGAGTGGGTTGCCATTTCCTTCTCCAGGGAATCTTCCTGACCCAGGGATCGAACCCAGGTCTCCAACATTGTAGACAGATGCTTTACCATCTGAGCCACCAATGGGACCTTTTGGTAGTAAATTAAGGACTAAACCAGAGAAAAGTGCCAATTTCTTCTGAATTGTAAAGGAAATCAAAGAATNTAGGGATTGAACCCAGGTCTCCAACATTGTAGACAGATGCTTTACCATCTGAGCCACCAATGGGACCTTTTGGTAGTAAATTAAGAACTAAACCAGAGAAAAGTGCCAATTTCTTCTGAATTGTAAAGGAAATCAAAGAATTGACATAATTAGATCCATATATAAATTGTTTTAGAGGAATACAAGCTACAGAATGTAAAATTAGTGAGGAACTAATCATAATTGTCTAAGCATGAGAGTAAAATAATCAAACTAAGAACGGAGGTCCTTTTCCTCCCTTGACTTGATCATAAGTGGACTTGAGTCAAACTGAGACATTTTCCAATGCTAAGAAGACACATAATAATGAAACAGAATATCTGTGTCCTTGAAGGTNACTAATCATAATTGTCTAAGCATGAGAGTAAAATAATCAAACTAAGAACGGAGGTCCTTTTCCTCCCTTGACTTGATCATAAGTGGACTTGAGTCAAACTGAGACATTTTCCAATGCTAAGAAGACACATAATAATGAAACAGAATATCTGTGTCCTTGAAGGTATGGGTCAGGAAAATGAAATATGAAACTTGGCAACTCAAATATTCTGATAACTAGAGGAAAGCTGTGAAAGTGCTGCACTCAGTATGCCAGCAAATTTGGAAAACTCAGCAGTGGCCACAGGACTGGAAAAGGTCAGTTTTCATTCCAATCCCAAAGAAAGGCAATGCCAAAGAATGCTCAAACTACCACACAATTGCACTCATCTCACACGCTAGTAAAGTAATGCTCAAAATTCTCCANAAAAGCTATCCAAGAGCATATCTTAAAATTTTCTTTGAAACATTGATAAAGGGATTTTTGATTCAATGAATACAAGTCAAAACTTTGGAATTTTGTTCATTAAAACTCCTCACTGGCCAGAAGTTTAAGATTAAATGGCACTAGGCTTCTTTTTTTCTGTTTATTTAAAACTTTTGTTTTATATTGGAGTGTAGTGGATTAACAACATTGTATTTGTTTTAGATGTACAGCAAAGTGATTCAGTTATACATATACATGTATTTATTCTTTTCAAATTCCTTTTCCATTTAGATTTTTATATAATGTTGAGCAGAGTTCCCTGTGCTATGCAGTAGGTCCTTGTTGGTTATTGATTTTAAATATAGCAGTGTGTATATGTCAATTTGAAATTCCCTAATTATCCATTACCTTCTGGTAATCATATGTTTATTCNCAGAGTTCCCTGTGCTATGCAGTAGGTCCTTGTTGGTTATTGATTTTAAATATAGCAGTGTGTATATGTCAATTTGAAATTCCCTAATTATCCATTACCTTCTGGTAATCATATGTTTATTCTCCAAGTCTGTGTGTCTGTTTCTCTCTTTCAATGTTTATCACTCCCTTCATATTTTCTCTTCTTTGTCTACAAACATTAGATCCTATGTTACAATACTCCCTTACATACCTGTGACACTTACTCATTCATTACATCAAGCTGACAAAGCCTTAACTTTAATTAAACTCAATAAACTGTTTTCAAAAAGCTGTAATTACCTGAAAACCTCTCAAAATTAATTGCTCTTTTTAAACTAGTGAAAATCAGCCTCATACTGGTATTCATTCAGCACTAATAAATTATACCATTAAATTTCCTGAATAAACTTGGTTTCACATTTTCCACACCCACACTACTTTTCCATACAGTCTCATTTCTGTCTTCTAATGATAATATCATCTTTGATGACATGACTAGATGCAATGGAGGATTATTCCCATAGCCTTTTGGGATTTCAGTGGAGAGCTTTCTTTTCTGGGTAGCAAAGAAGGTATTAGGCTGGTGGCAGCATTCCTGGCTTTTACCAGAGCCCTCAGTATGTAGAACTCAACTCAGATATGAGTTCTATGAACTCCAATATTCTTTAGGTTCCCTTAGAAATATTCTTGTTACTTAGAGAAAATACAAGTTCCGTAGTCCAGCTTAAGCTACACTGTAAGTATATAACACAGTTTAGAACAGGTTTGCTTATGGCCCTGGAGTTCTCTGTGGTAAAGCTCTTTCTGCAGCTCCCCCAGGATCCTGTCTGCTGTAAACCGTGGTCTCTCTGGGTATGGAACTCCCTTGTCCACCCTGTGCTGTAGAATAATGAGAGTCTGGAGAAGGCGATGGGACCCCACTCCAGTACTCTTGCCTGGAACATCCCACGGACAGAGGAGCCTGGTAGGCTGCGGTCCATGGGGTTGGGAAGAGTCAGACATGACTCCATTATTATTTGCCAAATTATCTAACCTATATAATTAAAAAATATGTTAGTGGTAATTTAATTCTTGGTATTTCTGTATTAAAAATTTATTTTAAACTTTCTCATAATCAGGATGAATTAAGCATACAATACAAATTAAAAATTTGAAACAAGCATAATAATGTTTAAAAGGATTGATAGTAGAGTTCTACATAAAATTTATTTTTCTTGAAACACTGGCATTTTTGATTGTTATCTGATTGATGTGAATCTTAAAAAAATGAAAAGATGTAAGCATCCTTCCCTGTGAGATTCATGACATTTGATATATTTATTATTGGCATTGACAAGAAAATTAGTTTTGCTTTCAAAAAGTAGGACATTGTCTATCCATAATTCATAAACACACTATAATTTAAGTTTTTAGAAACTGTCATTCTTAAAGCAACTGATGATGGATCTATATAATTTTCTACTTTATTTGAATAAGCTCTTTATAGCAAAATTTCACTAATATTTTGGATGGAATGCTAGAAATTACATACTTTTTGCTAGTGACAGTTTTGTGATTAGTCATTATTTTTACCTACACAATTTGATTCATGTCCAAAATTCTAAATTAAATAATTTTACAATTAAGTGAAAATGTAAACATCTTCCTATCCTGATATATGGGACATTTTAAGATTTTTGCATCACCTTAATACTTATTATTATCATAATGCTATGTGCAAATTGGTGATTTTTACTATCCCTGTTTATATATGACTTCTTATTTTTTCCAGTTCCCTTTTGTTAGTGACTAATAACAATGCTTTGACCTTCTTAAGGCCTCAGTCTATTGACTTTAGTCACATTTTCTTTTTTCCTCTCATGTCTTCATTGTCTTTCTTCTTTCTCATATAATTGTACTTCATATTCCTTGAAATCTTTCAGTTATCACTTTCATGCATACTTTCACTTCTCTGGCNTATAAGAGACAGTCTGGAGGCCTCAGTCTATTGACTTTAGTCACATTTTCTTTTTTCCTCTCATGCCTTCATTGTCTTTCTTCTTTCTCATATAATTGTACTTCATATTCCTTGAAATCTTTCAGTTATCACTTTCATGCATACTTTCACTTCTCTGGCCTCTTTATTCTTCCATTAAATACAAAGCAAGTATCTCATACTGGTTAATTTGAACTCTATGCTAACTCCAGTACTTTGGCCACCTCATGCGAAGAGTTGACTCATTGGAAAAGACTCTGATGCTGGGAGGGATTGGGGGCAGGAGGAGAAGGGGATGACAGAGGATGAGATGGCTGGATGGCATCACTGACTCGATGGATGTGAGTCTGAGTGAACTCTAGGAGTTGGTGATGGACAGGGAGGCCTGGCGTGCTGCGATTCATGGGGTCACAAAGAGTTGGACATGACTGAGCGACTGAACTGAACTGAACTGAACTGATGCTAACTTCATGTCTACACATGAAGAGCAAGTAGGTCAATATGGCTGGGAAAAAATAAACACCCAAATATGATGGCTGATCTCATCTTAGGCTTTAACCACATCACTCCAGGGCCCTCAGAAACTTCAAGCAGCTCTACTGCATTTCTCAAGATAGTTTATTATCAAATATTAACAAATGACTTCTTTACATGTTCCCATTTTTACTCAAACTTCAATGTCCCTCTTTAATTTTTATTTCAGCTATGATCTTGCTTATTTCACTGAAAAATCAAAGCAGAGGAGAATGCTCTTATCTCCACATCACCAGATAGAACTGTCAGTATCTCTTCATAGTCTCTATCTTTCCTCATATTAGGATGAATGAACTATTTCATCTCTTTTCAAAATTAAGACTTCCAATCGTGTATTCAATCTCTTCTACATGCTCACGCATGGTATATTTGTTCTACAGTTATTCCTTCTCTCTTTTGTTGGTTTTCTATACTCAATCAAGGTAATATAAACAAGAGACATATAAAATATTTCTTCTTTAAAAAGAAAAACTTTATTCACCTTGTGTCAAACCCCAGCTATTAGAATATTCCTCAGCTTTTTTTAAGATCATAATCTTCCCAATAGTTAGCCACATTTGCAGTCTCTACTTATTCTCATCTGATTCTATCTTCAACACACCATCACTATCATAAAATGACCCCTGTCAAGATTAACACTGATGACCATGCTTCCATTATCACAAAATGACCCCTATCAAGATTAACACTAACAACCATGCTTCCAACCTGATAATTCTCAGAACTCAAATAAGATGAGCAGAATCTTTTGAAAAATTGCTTGCCTCCTTCTTCCAGACACACTTCTTTCAGTTGACCAGGGTACTACTCTCTCCAACAATTGTGTGTATGTGCAGTGCTATGCTTAGTTGTGTCTGAATCTTTGTGACCCCATGGACTGTAGCCGGAAAGGGTCCTCTGTCCATGGGATTTCCAAGGCAAGAATATTTGAACTAGTTGTCATTTCCCTCTCCAGGGGATCTTCTCAACCTAGGGATCAAACCCATATGTCCTGCACTGGCAGGCAAACTCCTGACCTCTGAGCCACCAGTTGAGTTCAGTCACTCAATCGTGTCCAACTCTTTGTGATCCCATAAGCCACAAAACACAAGGCCTCCCTGTCCATCACCAACTCCCCGAGTCCACCCAAACCCATGTCTATTTAGTCGGTGATGCCATCCCACCATCTCATCCTGTGTCATCCCCTTCTTCTCCTGCCCTCAATCTTTCCCAGCATCAGGGTCTTTTCAAATGAGTCAGCTCTTCACATCAGGTGGCCAAAGTATTGGAGTTTCAGCTTCAACCTCAGTCCTTCCAATGAACACTCAGGACTGATCTCCTTTAGGATGGACTGGTTGGATCTCCTTTCAGTCCAAGGGATTCTCAAGAGTTTTCTTCAACACCACATTTCAAAACCATCAATTCTTTGGCACTCAGCTTTCTTTATAGTTCAACTCTCACATCCATACATGAGCCACCAGGGAAGCCCATAAAGCAACAGTGAGGGAATTATCTCTATTTCATATCTTGAAAATAATAAGTGTACAACTGCCAATATAAGCTATGCATCAATGAAAATCAAGCAGAAGCAAGGTAACTTTTGGGGCAAGTTACTAAAATTTCTGACTTTTGAATCAAAATTAAAGAAGTTTTTATTGCTGGAAATGCATCTACTAACACACTATGCCTAAACATTTATAAGAAAACAATATGAGATTGCTTAGTGTATAAAAATACAGATGTCACAATTGATATATTTGTAGTTAAAAAACACATTTTTCTCACAAAACAATTAAGCATTGATGTTTTCTTAAATCTATATGAAATGAAAAAAAGTGAGTGGAAGAATACATCAAAATTTGAAGATCTGTTATTAACAGGAAGTAACAACATATGGATTGAAGTAGAGATTAAAATTTTTAAGAATAAACTTTTATTTTAGAGTAGATTTATTTTTACAAAAAAGTTGCAATGATAATACAAATATTTCTTATAAAATCCATATTTAGTTTTCCCTATATTAATATATTACATTCAGTTCAGTTCAGTTCAGTTCAGTTGCTCAGTCGTGTCCGACTCTTTGCGACCTCATGAATCGCAGCACTCCAGGCCTCCCTGTCCATCACCATCTCCTGGAGTTCACTCAGACTCACGTCTGCTGAGTCAGTGATGCCATCCAGCCATCTCATCCTCTGTCGTCCCCTTCTTCTCCTGCCCCCAATCCCTCCCAGCATCAGAGTCTTTTCCAATGAGTCAACTCTTCGCATGAGGTGGTCAAAGTACTGGAGTTTCAGCTTTAGCATCAATCCTTCCAAAGAAATCTCAGGGTTGATCTCCTTCAGAATGGACTGGTTGGATCTCCTTGCAGTCCAAGGGACTCTCAAGAGTCTTCTCCAACACCACACTTCAAAAGCATCAATTCTTCGGTGCTCAGCCTTCTTCACAGTCCAACTCTCACATCCATACATGACCAC
>SJYW01011139.1:207639-320973 GCA_006410735.1 Raphicerus campestris
CTTCCAAAGAAATCTCAGGGTTGATCTCCTTCAGAATGGACTGGTTGGATCTCCTTGCAGTCCAAGGGACTCTCAAGAGTCTTCTCCAACACCACACTTCAAAAGCATCAATTCTTCGGTGCTCAGCCTTCTTCACAGTCCAACTCTCACATCCATACATGACCACAGAAAAAACCATAGCCTTGACTAAACGGACCTTAGTCGGCAAAGTAATGTCTCTGCTTTTGAATATACTATCTAGGTTGGTCATAACTTTTCTTCCAAGGAGTAAGCGTCTTTTAATTTCATGGCTGCAGTCACCATCTGCAGTGATTTTGGAGCCCCCCAAAATAAAGTCTGACTCTGTTTCCACTGTTTCCCCATCTATTTCCCATGAAGTGATGGGACTGGATGCCACGATCTTTGTTTTCTGAATGTTGAGCTTTAAGTCAACTTTTTCACTCTCCACATTAGTATGGTAATTAATCACAACTAGTGAATTGATATGGCTTCTCTGGTGACTCAGCAGTAAAAAAAATATCTATGCCAACACAGGAGACCTGGATTTGGTCCATGGGTTGGGAATATCCTCTGAAGAAGGAAAAAGGCAACCATCTCCAGTATTCTTGCCTGGAGAATCTCTTAGACAGAGAAGCTTGGTGGGACATAGTCTATGGGGATGCAAAGAGTCAGATATGACTTAGTGACTAAACAACAACAATTAATATTTATACATTAGTCTTAACTAAATTTCATACAATACTCAAATATCCATAGTTTTTACCTAATTTTTTTTTCTATGCCAGGATTCCATCCAAAATAGAAATAAATACTTCTTTATGTATCCATTTGTGTATGTATTATGCTAAGCATGAGTTCATATATCACCAACTCAAGTCCATTAACATGTTGATCATTCTAGTTCTCTCACCCTACTTGTCTGAAACTACCCACTCCAACAGTGAGAACTCTAACTCTTAATACCTGCCACTGTTTATTTAATTATTGAATTCTAGAACATATTCATGTACAGTGATTTCAGATGTAAGTCATATCCTTGTAGTAAAACAACTTTACCAAATACAATAAACTGCTCATGTACAGTTTCATTCATTTTCAGTCTTAACCAACTTTACTCACTTACAGGTTTATTAGCCATTTAAGTTTGGTTATTTCACACATTTATAATACATTTAAATCATTTTGTGGTAGTCTGCATTCCATCTTGGAAATTCCTGACCACTTCATTTTTCTATTTGCTTACTTAAGTTTCACTCTTGTGCTATAGAAACAATGCATTTAACATGCATAGTATCATTAATTTATCATTATAGTATCATACGGAATAATTTTCCTGCCCTAAAAAATCCTCTGTGCTTTATCTATTTAAACTACACCTGCAAATCTGGGCAACAGTGATCTTTATTGCCTGAATAATTTTGTGTTTTCTAGAATATCATATAATCGAATCATATACTGTGTAGCTTTTTCATACCAGCTGCTTTCCACTTAGTAATATACATTATTTGTGCCTTAAAAGCTCATTTCTTTTTATTGCTTAATAATATTCCATTCTATGGATGCACAACAGTTTCCAATTTGTATATTCATCGTCTTTGAAGCACATCTTGTTTGCTTCCAGTCAGGGCCAGTAATGAATAAAGCTGATACAGACATTCACAGGCAGGTTTTTGTGTGAACATATTTTTTCAAATCTGTTGTGTAAACACAGGAACAAGATTGCTGGACTGCATGTTAAGATTATGTTTAAGATTTATAAGAAACTTCCAGTCTGTCTTCCAAAGAAGTTGTACAATTTTGCATTCCAACTATCAGTGTGTGAGAGTTCTGGCTGCTCATCATCCTCACCAGGAGTTGAAACTGTCAAGTGTTTCCCCCCCCTGCCCCCCACCATTTTTTAGGTGTATGGTAGTACTTCTTTGTTGTTTTAGGGTGCATTTCTTTAGTGACAAGTGATATTGAGGCACATTTTTTGTGCTTGTTTTCAATCTGTATATCTTCTTTGATAAATTGTCTGTTCAGATGTTTAGCCCATTGTTCAATTGGATTTTTTTTCATTGTTGAGTTTTAAGCATTCTTTGTATACATTATATAAATTTCATTATATAGATTATTTTTATTATTAAAAATAAAACAGACAGTAAAATAAACATTTAGAAGTAGTTTCCCAAATAGTTTATTTATTTATTTATTTATTTATTTATTTATTTCAGTGTTACAGCTCTATTTGATTTGGAAGATAGCAGAAGAATCCATCCTCAAAGTGTGAGGGCATGCCAACCCAAAGACTTGAAGAGAAGAGAGTGGAGGAGTGCATGGGGGAGGGAGGGAAGGAGGGAGAGAGAGAGAGCCCCAAATACTTTAATACTAAATTATATCTGTGCATAACTTTGTATATGTTCACATTATATTTTAGAAACTAATGCTTACAAAGTGACCAAATATTCACTCAGATGCTGTTTTCTTTATAAATTCTCTTATGTTTCCTGTCACTGGAGAAGGAAATGGCAACCCACTCCAGTATTCTTGCCTGGAGATTCCCCATGGACAGTGGAGCCTGGCAGGCTACAGTCCATGGGGTCGCGAAGAGTTGGACATAACTGAGTGACTTCCTGTTCACGTTCTTGTCACAAATCCAAGCTCCATACCCAATTGCCTTCAAATTTTTATATTCTCTATGTACACACCATTCAAAACAGAGATTATAGTTGTTAATTTTAAAAGGAATAAAAATCTATCAATTATTTTTCTAATTAATTTTCTAATTTGTAACAAAATTTTAGAAATACTGAAATATTCCTAAACAGCATATTTTGTATTAAAATCATCACAAATTTCTGCTAGAAGTACTTATGATATTTTATTGCTAACTTCACTATGTAAAAATCTGATGAATTCAGTTACAATGTACAATATTTCAAAGTGATTTATAGAAAGTTTTCTGAACTCAAAATATGCTTAACTGACGAGAGCCTTCAGATAGACTTTTTTGAGCTATAGCAATCTATGAAGAAAATCATTTTATTAGGTTCCATGATAGTTTTACAAAACTAAAACTTACAAATTATGACTATCTTATTTTTAAAACCTCAGATATCTCTTTGTGCCCTAAAAGCAGCATTTAAACACAGTCATTTTTTTCCAAGCCTGAATACTTTATAGATTTCCACTATGTGTATAATCATACATGATTAAGGAGCATGAGTATGAGAGGTGAGAGACTTCTACTAAACATAATTGCTGTGCTTGACAAACCTTGAAGAGTTTGAAAATGTCAAAGTGTGGTAACCTCGGGTTGTATTTCTGACATCACAAATGTTTCCTATGAGAGAGTGAGAGTGAATGAAGGCTTGTAAACAGAAATTATAGGAAGCAATTGAAGGCTAGACTGAACTCTTCACTGAAGTGATAAAAAGGCTTTACCAGTGATTTTTGTTATCCTTCAATTACTTACATTTCAATTACCCTCTAATACCAGCTTTCCTCTTAATCTTGTTAAACTCACATTCAATAGTTGTCCTTTTCTTATTAACCATGCATTGGAAAAAGTAAAATATTTTCTCAAGGGCTTGTATAGCTAAGAGGACCGATGGGTGGACTAAAGTGATACTTACCTTTATCAGAGCATTGCAAATCACCCACAGAATCGTACAAATAATGGCTAGCTGTTATTGTTTATGTGAAAATAATTTTGAAAAATTTCTCAAGTAGTTGAATCAGTTAAGAATAAGCAAGTGTTTATCCAAAGTTCATTGCCCTGCAAAGCAAGTTAAAATAAACCTAGAGAAGATGGTCTGAAGACATAAATAAACCAAGCTCACTTGGTTAAATGACAACTTACTTCAAGTTTCTTAGTGTATAAAATTTTACTATTTTTATTATTCCAATTACAAGGTTGTACCTAATTTGCCTACTTGGCAAATGTGACTGTACGTATCATATCTTTAAACAAACATTCTCTACCCATTCTTTCCCAAGAACAGTCTTGGAGAAACTTGCATCTGTAATATCTGAGGAAGTTTTAACATAAAGATACCTGTGTCTTATGTCCACTGTATCAGAAGCAGGTAATGAAGTTTTCGGAGTTTGTATTTTTACCACTGTTTGCAATGTATGTTTGAATAAAATAGCATTTGAGAACCATTCTAACAACTTTGCACTGAGAACATATTGCTTCCAAACTTTAATTAGTAAAGAAATACAAATGTTACTTCACCTAGTTCATTTTTATTCAAAAGCAGAGACATTACTTTGCCAACAAAGGTCTGTCTAGTCAAGGCTATGGTTTTTCCTGTGGTCATGTATGGATGTGAGAGTTGGACTGTGAAGAAGGCTGAGCACTGAAGAATTGATGCTTTTGAACTGTGGTGTTGGAGAAGACTCTTGGGAGTCCCTTGGACTGCAAGGAGATCCAACCAGTCCATTCTGAAGGAGATCAACCCTGAGATTTCTTTGAAAGGATTGATGCTAAAGCTGAAACTCCAGTACTTTGACCACCTAATGGAAAAGACTCTGATGCTGGGAGGGATTGGGGGCAGGAGGAGAAGGGGACGACTGAGGATGAGATGGCTGGATGGCATCACGGACTCAATGGACGTGAGTCTGAGTGAACTCCGAGAGATGGTGATGAACAGGGAGGTCTGGCGTGCTTTGATTCATGGGGTCACAAAGAGTCGGAGATGACTGAGCAACTGAACTGAACTGAACTGAAAGGTAACTGAAGTAGGCCATAAATTAAAAAGTAAAATGGTTCCTTCAGTTACCTTTTCTTATGTGAAATTCTCTGCATCTTCTGAATATAAAACCTTGATAACTCTTTCATGACTTTCTCCATGCTATCCTTAATTCATAAGCAGAGGCAATGAGCAAACAAAGAGAGCATCTTCAAGCAGTTGTGTAATTTTTAGAAATGACTGAACTTGGTGGCTCAGAGGTTAAAACATCTGCCTGCAATGTGGGAGACCCCAGTTTGATCCCTGAGTTGGGAAGATCCCCTGGAGAAGGAAATGGCAACCCACTCCAGTATTCTTGCCTGGAGAATCCCATGGGGGAAGGAGCCTAGTCGGCTACAGTCCACGGGGTCGCAAAGAGTTGGACAAGACTGAGCTACTTCACTTAAGCTCAATTGAATTTCCTTCTGATTTTCATTTTTAAGAAATATGCTATGTTTTTGATAAAACCAAGGTTGTCCAAGTCTACTGTTATGATACTTTCATAAACATGCAATTTTCTTTCAATATTAAATAAGAACAATGATATCAATAACAAAACAAGCTACTTGATACATTTTTGTGTTTACTGCAAAAGTCAGAATAAATTTGGACAAATTTAGCAACTCCCAAATTGTAAATATTCATAGATGAGCACAAGTAACTTTTGTATTACTGAATAGTGTTGTGAAGAATATTTAAATTTTTAATCTAGTAAGTAATTTTTAAAACGAGAGAAACCAAATAAAAGAAAGCAGTCATTCTAAATGTTTTAACTTAATGGAAAATATTTTCATGACTTTAAACTGTATGCTTAGCTATTAAACAGATGTAAAATTGTTGAGGGCTTCCCAGGTGGTACAGTGGCAAAGAACCCACCTGCCAATGCAGGAGATATAAGAGATATGGGTTCTATCCCTGGATAGGGAAGATACCCTGGAGTCGGACAGGACTTAGCAACTGAAACAACAACTGCTTTACGCTCAAGAAAGTATAATTCTCCTATAACAGTGGATTCTTTACTTGAGAGACATTATTGAGAGTGCTAATCTAAAATGACTGAGGGATCATCACTTCTGTGAAATAACTGATACCATCCTTATCTTGAAATGAGTTTTTATTTGGTGGTCAAAATATGTGGTGGTGCATTATAACATCATCAGCTGAAGGGAAAATCAAGGTGAGCTATTTCCCTCAATTAAATTTAATTATCTATGTGATGACATATAGTAAAAACAAGCATCAGTGAAATTACAGAAATTTGTTATGAGAAATCAAAGAGGATCATAGTCAAAGGTGTGGCTGCACCTGACTGATGAGTGGGAAGGGACAATGAAATTTATAAATATGTGCAAAGTTTGGATTATCTAAATGTATCTAAATTTTGGCCACCTGATGTGAAGAGCTGACTCACTGGAAAAAACTCTGATGCTGGGAAAGATTAAGGGCAGAAGGAGAAGGGGGTGGCAAAGGGTGAGATCACTGACTGAATGGACATGGGTTTGGGCAAGCTCTGGGAGATAGTAAAGAACAGGGAAGCCTGGAGTGGTGCAGTCCGTGGAGTCACAAAGAGTCAGACATGACTTAGTGACTGAACAACAACAAAATTTAATTGTGAAATTATAATATATAATGGTATAGCAAATTGTACTTAAATTTTCCTTTGATAGGGAAAAAGTATAATGTAAATATTTTAAGAAAAAAGAGATGGAAAATTTGAGATTATTTCATTTTCAATTAACTATGACTTGTATAAATGCTTCATCTACTTATTACCCATTAAAGTATTTTTACCATATTCATACTTTCTCATTGAACAAAATCTAAATTTCTTAGCTAAGATTTTTTTTAACTTCATTAACATTTTTCCCTGAAAATCTTTATCTGCCTGGATCCTGACCTTCCAGATATGAAGAAAGAAAAATACACTCACAAGTAGAAAATTGTGCAAAGTTACAGATGTCACTTTTAAGTGAATTTTTAGTTTATGAAAATGAACAAATCATCCCTGTGGACATGAAAGATCCAAAAGCTCCAATATTTGACATTTTGCCAGAATTTACTTCATTTTATTTATTTTTGCCATTGCAATAGACACAGACTCTGAATACATATGATTTATAGACCAAATTTCCTAAGTTTTTTTTTTTTTTTTCTCTAGTCAGTGATTAACTGAGACTATGTTGAAAGAATTTATTTCACTAGGCTCTTAGGGGGATTTTTTGGATGTTAACATGTTCTCTATCTTGATTATGGTAGTGGATGACTAATGTATACATCTGTCAGAACGAATCAGTGTAGTTTTATATGTAAATTTTCCTCAATAAAGTTAATTTTAAAAATTACAAAAATAGTACAGTCATGCCATAAAATAATGATTATCCTTATTTGCTAGTTATCATTGCTTATTATCATGATGTGATGACCTCTTAGTTATATGCCATATAATTGATAAAACAATATTCTTGTTTATAGGTGCTGCTGAAATTCTTTCAAATGACTGTCTTAACTGTGAGTTGAAGTATAACTTTTTTGATAATTTTTTAAATTTTTATTATAAATTTATTTATTTTAATTGGAGGTTAATTAAAAAGAGACTAAAGTTTATGATATATGGGATCATCATTCATCTATTTACCTTACATCTATTAATCTTTGGTTTTTAAGATTTCAAAAGATATTGAATATCACTTCCCTATGCTATACAATAAGATCTTGTTTATCCATTCTATACTTAACAGTTTGCATGTTTGTCCCAACTCCCAGTCCATCCCTTCTCCACTCCCCTACCTCTTGGCAACCAAAAATCTGTTCTGTATGTCTGTGAATCTATTTCTATTTCATAGATGAGTTCATTAGTATAATTTTAAATGTATTTACTTTTAACTGGGGGATAAATGCTTTACAGTATCATGTTGGTTTCTGCCATACATCAGTGGGAATCAGCCATAGGTATACATATGTTCCCCATCTCTAGAACCTCCCTCTCACATCCCACCCCATTTCACCCCTCTAGGTAGTCACAGAGCACCAGGTTGAGCTCCCAGCATCATACAGCAAATACCCACTAACTGTGTTTTATATATGGTTATATAAGTGTTTCATTGCTACTTCTCAGTTCATCTACCTTCTCCTTCCCTGACTGTGTCCACAAGTATGGTCTCCATGTATGCATCTCTATTGCTGCCCTTCAAATAGGTTCATCATGACCATTTTTCTAGATTCCATTTGTATGCATTTATATGATAATTGTTTTCCTCTTTCTGACTTATTTCACTCTGTATAACAGGCTAGAGGTAGGTTCATCCACCTCACTAGAAATTACTCAAATTCATTCCTTTATATGGCTGAGTAATATTCCATTGTGTATATGTACCATAATTTCTTTAGCCATTCATTTATTAATGGATCTCTAAGTTATTTTCATATCCTGGTTACTGTAAATATTGCTGCAATGAACACTGGGTCCATGCATCTTTTAGAATTGTGGTTTTCTCAGGGTATATGCCCAGTAGTGGGATTGCACAGTTATATGGTAGTTTTATTTCTAGTTTTTAAAGAAATCTCTATAGTGTTCTCCATAGTGGCTGCATCGATTTATATTCCCACCAGCAGTGCAAGAGGGTTCCCTTTTCTCCACATCCCCTCCAGGATTTAGCATTTGTAGATATTTTTGATGATGGCCATTCTGACTGGTGTGAGGTGATACCTTACTGTAGTCTTGATGTGCATATCTCTATGATTACAGTAAGTGATGTTGAGCATTTTTTCATGGGTTTATTAGCCATCTGTATGTTTTCTTTGGAGAAATGTCTGATTAGGTCCTCTGTCCTTTTTTTTTTTTTTTTAAATTGGGCTGTTTGTTTTTAAGCTATTAAACTGCCTGAGAGTGTGTTAGTTGCTCAGTCATGACTGACTCTGTGACCCATGAATTGTCACCCACCATCTTCTTCTGTCCATGGAATTCTTCAGGCAAGAATACTGAAGTGGGTAGCCAGTCCCTTTTCCAGGGGATCTTCCCAACCCAGGGATAGAACCTGGGTCTCCTGCATTAGAGGCAGATTCTTTAACAACTGAGGCACGAGGAAGATTAATCCATTGTCAGTTGCTTCATTTGCAATTACATTCTCCATTCTGATGGTTGTCTTTTCATCTTGTTTATGATTTCTTTTGGTGTTCAGAAGTTTTTAAGTTTCATTAGATACCATTTATTTTTATTTCCGTTACTCCAGGAGGTGAGTCATAGAGGCTCTTATTGTGGTTTACGTCAAAACTGTTCTGCCTATGTTTCCTTGTAAGAGTTTTATAGTTTCTGGTATTACACTTAGGTCTTTAATTCATTTTGAGTTTATTTTTATGTACGGTGTTAGGAAATGTTTTAATTATTTTACATATAGTTTTCCAGTTTTCCCAGCACCACTTATTGAAAGAATATGTTCTCTCCATTCTATATTCTTGCCTCCTTTGTCAAAGATAAGGTATCAAGGAGTGCTTATCTCTGGACTTTCTGTCTTGTTCCATTAATCTATATTTCTGTTTTTGTGCCAAGTACCATACAGTCTTGATGACTATAGCTTTACAGCATTTACATAATTTTTTATATTCTGCAAATAAGAGATATCATATGGTATTTTTCTTTCTCTCTCTCACTTACATCACTTAGTATGATAATCTGTAGGTTCATCTATGTTGCTGCAGGTGGTATTATTCATTCTTTTTATGGCTGAGTAGTATTCCATTATATCTATGTACTTTATCTTCTTTTGTATATGTTTCTTGTAAATTAGGGGTTCCCTGGTGGCTCGGTTGTAAAGAATCCTGCCAATTCAAGAGATGCAGGTTTGAATTCTAGGTCAGGAAGATCCCCTGGTGAAGGAAATGACAACCCACTCTAGTATTCTTGCCTGGGAAATCCCATGGACAGAGGAGCCTGGTGTGCTACAGTCCATTGAGTTGCAAGAGTTGGACACGACATAGTGACTAAACAACAATAAATTGTTAATTAACCTCTCTCTAGTTTCCAGGAATTGCCATCAATGTAGTTAATGAAATTCCATTGTTTTAATATTCTGTTTTTTTTTTCAAAATATGTTATTTTTGTAGATAATCAGATACAATGATGGTGACACAAAGAATTGGTTTTGCTGACTTATAAAGCCAAACATAAGGATGATGTATTCCACTTGTAAGTTTAGAAAATAATTATTTCAATTATTTACAATAAAATTCTCTACTGTAGAATTTCTAGCCTGTAATATACATATGTATTTCATTATTTATTAAAAGGAAAACATACTATCATCTTTGAAAACAAAAACCTTTTTGTATAATATTTTTTGACTTTCTGTTTTGTGAAATAAGTTTTGGGAAAAACTGATATGAATATTTTTATTTACCCAAGGCATAGCCATATAGTTTCTACGTATTTCATACATAGTTGCTATGTATTTTTCANTTTTTTTTTTTTTTTCTCTAGTCAGTGATTAACTGAGACTATGTTGAAAGAATTTATTTCACTAGGCTCTTAGGGGGATTTTTTGGATGTTAACATGTTCTCTATCTTGATTATGGTAGTGGATGACTAATGTATACATCTGTCAGAACGAATCAGTGTAGTTTTATATGTAAATTTTCCTCAATAAAGTTAATTTTAAAAATTACAAAAATAGTACAGTCATGCCATAAAATAATGATTATCCTTATTTGCTAGTTATCATTGCTTATTATCATGATGTGATGACCTCTTAGTTATATGCCATATAATTGATAAAACAATATTCTTGTTTATAGGTGCTGCTGAAATTCTTTCAAATGACTGTCTTAACTGTGAGTTGAAGTATAACTTTTTTGATAATTTTTTAAATTTTTATTATAAATTTATTTATTTTAATTGGAGGTTAATTAAAAAGAGACTAAAGTTTATGATATATGGGATCATCATTCATCTATTTACCTTACATCTATTAATCTTTGGTTTTTAAGATTTCAAAAGATATTGAATATCACTTCCCTATGCTATACAATAAGATCTTGTTTATCCATTCTATACTTAACAGTTTGCATGTTTGTCCCAACTCCCAGTCCATCCCTTCTCCACTCCCCTACCTCTTGGCAACCAAAAATCTGTTCTGTATGTCTGTGAATCTATTTCTATTTCATAGATGAGTTCATTAGTATAATTTTAAATGTATTTACTTTTAACTGGGGGATAAATGCTTTACAGTATCATGTTGGTTTCTGCCATACATCAGTGGGAATCAGCCATAGGTATACATATGTTCCCCATCTCTAGAACCTCCCTCTCACATCCCACCCCATTTCACCCCTCTAGGTAGTCACAGAGCACCAGGTTGAGCTCCCAGCATCATACAGCAAATACCCACTAACTGTGTTTTATATATGGTTATATAAGTGTTTCATTGCTACTTCTCAGTTCATCTACCTTCTCCTTCCCTGACTGTGTCCACAAGTATGGTCTCCATGTATGCATCTCTATTGCTGCCCTTCAAATAGGTTCATCATGACCATTTTTCTAGATTCCATTTGTATGCATTTATATGATAATTGTTTTCCTCTTTCTGACTTATTTCACTCTGTATAACAGGCTAGAGGTAGGTTCATCCACCTCACTAGAAATTACTCAAATTCATTCCTTTATATGGCTGAGTAATATTCCATTGTGTATATGTACCATAATTTCTTTAGCCATTCATTTATTAATGGATCTCTAAGTTATTTTCATATCCTGGTTACTGTAAATATTGCTGCAATGAACACTGGGTCCATGCATCTTTTAGAATTGTGGTTTTCTCAGGGTATATGCCCAGTAGTGGGATTGCACAGTTATATGGTAGTTTTATTTCTAGTTTTTAAAGAAATCTCTATAGTGTTCTCCATAGTGGCTGCATCGATTTATATTCCCACCAGCAGTGCAAGAGGGTTCCCTTTTCTCCACATCCCCTCCAGGATTTAGCATTTGTAGATATTTTTGATGATGGCCATTCTGACTGGTGTGAGGTGATACCTTACTGTAGTCTTGATGTGCATATCTCTATGATTACAGTAAGTGATGTTGAGCATTTTTTCATGGGTTTATTAGCCATCTGTATGTTTTCTTTGGAGAAATGTCTGATTAGGTCCTCTGTCCTTTTTTTTTTTTTTTTAAATTGGGCTGTTTGTTTTTAAGCTATTAAACTGCCTGAGAGTGTGTTAGTTGCTCAGTCATGACTGACTCTGTGACCCATGAATTGTCACCCACCATCTTCTTCTGTCCATGGAATTCTTCAGGCAAGAATACTGAAGTGGGTAGCCAGTCCCTTTTCCAGGGGATCTTCCCAACCCAGGGATAGAACCTGGGTCTCCTGCATTAGAGGCAGATTCTTTAACAACTGAGGCACGAGGAAGATTAATCCATTGTCAGTTGCTTCATTTGCAATTACATTCTCCATTCTGATGGTTGTCTTTTCATCTTGTTTATGATTTCTTTTGGTGTTCAGAAGTTTTTAAGTTTCATTAGATACCATTTATTTTTATTTCCGTTACTCCAGGAGGTGAGTCATAGAGGCTCTTATTGTGGTTTACGTCAAAACTGTTCTGCCTATGTTTCCTTGTAAGAGTTTTATAGTTTCTGGTATTACACTTAGGTCTTTAATTCATTTTGAGTTTATTTTTATGTACGGTGTTAGGAAATGTTTTAATTATTTTACATATAGTTTTCCAGTTTTCCCAGCACCACTTATTGAAAGAATATGTTCTCTCCATTCTATATTCTTGCCTCCTTTGTCAAAGATAAGGTATCAAGGAGTGCTTATCTCTGGACTTTCTGTCTTGTTCCATTAATCTATATTTCTGTTTTTGTGCCAAGTACCATACAGTCTTGATGACTATAGCTTTACAGCATTTACATAATTTTTTATATTCTGCAAATAAGAGATATCATATGGTATTTTTCTTTCTCTCTCTCACTTACATCACTTAGTATGATAATCTGTAGGTTCATCTATGTTGCTGCAGGTGGTATTATTCATTCTTTTTATGGCTGAGTAGTATTCCATTATATCTATGTACTTTATCTTCTTTTGTATATGTTTCTTGTAAATTAGGGGTTCCCTGGTGGCTCGGTTGTAAAGAATCCTGCCAATTCAAGAGATGCAGGTTTGAATTCTAGGTCAGGAAGATCCCCTGGTGAAGGAAATGACAACCCACTCTAGTATTCTTGCCTGGGAAATCCCATGGACAGAGGAGCCTGGTGTGCTACAGTCCATTGAGTTGCAAGAGTTGGACACGACATAGTGACTAAACAACAATAAATTGTTAATTAACCTCTCTCTAGTTTCCAGGAATTGCCATCAATGTAGTTAATGAAATTCCATTGTTTTAATATTCTGTTTTTTTTTTCAAAATATGTTATTTTTGTAGATAATCAGATACAATGATGGTGACACAAAGAATTGGTTTTGCTGACTTATAAAGCCAAACATAAGGATGATGTATTCCACTTGTAAGTTTAGAAAATAATTATTTCAATTATTTACAATAAAATTCTCTACTGTAGAATTTCTAGCCTGTAATATACATATGTATTTCATTATTTATTAAAAGGAAAACATACTATCATCTTTGAAAACAAAAACCTTTTTGTATAATATTTTTTGACTTTCTGTTTTGTGAAATAAGTTTTGGGAAAAACTGATATGAATATTTTTATTTACCCAAGGCATAGCCATATAGTTTCTACGTATTTCATACATAGTTGCTATGTATTTTTCATTATTGAAGAGGAATGCAGTGAAATTCCCCAATGCCGATTCCTCTCCCACTTTACACCATAATCTGTGGTAAGGAGAACAGAATGTGTTAAGTGGTTTTCCAATCCTAGAGAGCACCCACTATGGTTTTATAAATGATAGCTTAGATCAGTTAAACTAGCTTGAATGCAAAGACTCACCTCAGCTAGCTATTTTCAAAAAAGTAATTGTTATATATAACATAAAATTTCCCTATATGTGACTTCAACCTTTTGAAAGGAGCAATCAATAAACCTAATGATCCTCATTTTTCTATTGGCATGGTTGTTGTCTCCTTGTTTCTTCTGAACCAGACACAGAAACAATTTGTTGTTTTAGTTTAGTATGGTCACTAATTCTATATGCTCTTCTGGATATCTGTGTTGTATATAACTTTTCTATATAACTAAAAATACTTTCAAGAGCATTACCATTAGTAACAATTACTCATTCTATTATTATGTGTTTCTCTATTATTAGCACTCTACCTCAGCATCTAACTAAATGCTAAATACATATTAGTATTCCAAAAAAATTTCTATAGTTATAAGCAGTATTTTGAATCATCTTTTTTTTCAATGAGGGAACTGGATTGGATTAATACGGTCTTTCTCCTGGTATTTAATGCTCTTAGGGGCCATTTTCTTCTTTGTTGATAATTCAATTACGTATTTCATTTTGGAAAATTCCTGCTTGAAAGACAGCTATGCAGATTAACACCTTTCATAATCTTAGTTGTGAAAATATGGAAAATTTATTATACGCATTATCTCTATCTATTTATATTATATATAATGTTACACATAATATTCGTATGCATTTCATTATATATGCATATACAATGAAATGAGGAAAAGTACAAATATTATGTATTGTAGTTATGGGAGTAGGCCAAGAAGTAATTGATTTTGATGGTGGGAGTCAAATGGTTCTATTGTCTTCCTACACTAAAAAAAAAAGAAAAAGAAAAGGAATTCATCATCCTATATGGTCAGTTATCCATTACTCTCTAGATTCCTAAATATAATGATATTGAAAAAAAAAAGAAAAAAGCCTAATCATTGATCAGAATATAAGTATCTCAGTTTATCATATTTTCAGTAATAAGTTAAATGATGCAAAGTTGAATATTTGTTGGGTATTTGAGACTGGCTTGATGATGCTTCTGGACACCTGGTAACAATATGTCTTACATTTTTAGAAAAAGAAAAGGTTAACATATCTCATTGCTATTTTGGGCACATTCAGATAGTATGCAGTAAGCCAGGTATTACTGGCTTAAATTAATATTTGTATTTCTATATAATGAACTATGTAGAAATAAATGATACATGCCTTTTATCTGTCTCCAGAAATTAATGTAAATTAGTCCTTTAATACCATAACACACTTGAGAATAAAACCATTTATATCATGTTAATGTATTTTTTCAATAAGAAGCTCTTTATATGTATTGTGCAGAAATATTCTCAAAGTAATTTGTCTAGTTAAATGTGTTTCCATGTGTCTAAGTAAAAATGTCTAGTTCTTTATTCATGAGAAGAAATGGATCTCCTTAACAGAGTTAATTGATTATGATGTGACTGCAATTCTAAAATTCACAGTGCTATATTTATATGTATGTGTTTATATGTCATTGCATTGAAATATCTCATCCATGAATAAAATAAATTTTAAAACAATACTAACATAAAACAATAAAATTACACTGTTATTATTTCACTATTTATTTTAAATAAAACTTCTTTCAAGGAAGGATGCAATGGGCTACAAAATCATCTTGCAGTAAATTAAGCAAATAAAATTCATTCTATAAGCAATACATTGTAGTATTATTTAAGACTATATATTTTCCTAATATTCTATGTGCCTATTGATAGAAATATATTTGTTTTCATTTATGTAACAATCCATCAAGATAAGTATTGCTAACATTGCTTTACAGAAGCAATGAAACTAACTTCTAAAAATTGTAAGTTGTCCAAGGTCATAAAAGTTCTGTTAGTGCAAGGAAGCAAAATATGAGGTATAACTGTACTTTGATTTAAAAAAAAATGTGAGTATGCTTCATTCCTAAGTGTATACAGATTCTACCTCACTGTGTACTTTTTCATATTTTTTATCTGTGGAATGTACAATGTTTACAACATGATATAATATTAATAAGTGATATTCTATATCAGACACTGTTCTAAATTTTTTTCCATGTATCAGCAGATATAATGTCAGTAACAACACTATCGTGTAGAAACTATTATTACTTTCAATTGATGGATGAGGAAACTGATGGCTAGAAGAACTAACCTGAGTAAACTGCTAAAGTTCTCACAACACTTAATCAACAGAATGAGGATTTTCCCTTGCATCCTATACTAGATAATATCACAACTCTGCTTCAGAGTGATCTAGAGTGGTGTAAGGACTTTCAGTTCAGTTCAGTTCAGTCGCTCAGTTGTGTCTCACTCTTTGAGACCCCATGAATTGCAGAACGCCAGGGCTCCCTGTCCATCACAGACTCCCAGAGTTCACTCAAACTCATATCCATCGAGTTGGTGATGCCATCCAGCCTTTAGGTCCCCTTTTTAACCTACTTCATACTACCAAGTATGAGAGAATTTACACCTTGTGAAATTTTATGTTTATACTTGGGTTGCTAAGATAGAACAGTTATCCTGTGTCCCTTACCCAGTTTCTCCCATTGTTAACATATTGTTGTTGTACAGTCACTCAGCCATGTCTGACTCTGCAAACCCATGGACTGCAGCACACCAGGCTTCCCTGTCCTTCATCATCTTCTGGAGCTTGCTGAAACTCATGTCCATTGAGTTGCTGATGCCATCCAACCATCTTAAGTGAATTTTTCATGCAAAAATGGGCACAATAAAGGACAGAAATCGTATGGCCCTAACAGAAACAGAAGATAAGAAGAAGTGGAAAGAATACATAGTAGAACTGTACTAAAAAGATCTTCACGACCCAGATAATCATTATGGTGTGATCACTCACCTACAGCCAGACATCCTGGCACGTGAAGTCAAGTGGGCCTTAGGAAGCATCACTATGAACAAAGCTATTGAAGGTGATGGAATTCCAGTTGAGCTATTTCAAATCCTGAAGAATGATGCTGTGAAAGTGCTGGACTCAATATGCCAACAAATTTGGAAACCTCAGCAGTGGCCACAGGACTGGAAAAGGTCAGTTTTCATTCAAATCCCAAAGAAAGGCAATGCCCCAAAATGCTCAGACTACCACACAATTGCACTCACTCATTTCACATGCTAGAAAAGTAATGCTGAAAATATTCCAAGCCAGGCTTCAGCAATACATGAACTGTGAAATTCCAGATGTTCAAGCTGGTGTTAGCAATGGCAGAGGAACCAGAGATCAAATTGGCAACATCCACTGGATCCTGGAAAAAGCAAGAAAGTTCCAGAAAAATATCTATTTCTGCTTTATTGACTATGCCAAAGCCTTTGACTGTGTGGGTCACAATAAACTGTGGAAACTTCTGAAAGAGATGGGAGTACCAGACCACCTGACCTGCCTCTGATAGAACTGGACATGGAACAACAGACTGGTTCCAGATAGGAAAAGGGGTACATCAAGGCTGTATATTGTTACCCTGCTCATTTAACTTATATGCAGAGTACATTATGAGAAATGCTGGGCTGGAAGAAGCACAAGCTGGAGTCAAGATTGCAGGGAAAAGTATCAAAAACCTCAGATATGCAGATGACACCACATGGCAGAAAGGGAAGAAGAATTAAAGAGACTTTTGATGAAAGTGAAAGAGGAGAGTAAAAAAGCTGGCTTAAAGCTCAACATTCATAAAACTAACATCATGGCATCCAGTCCCATCACTTCATGGCAAATAAATGGGGAAACACTGAAAACTGGCTGACTTTATTTTTTTGCCCTCCAAAATCACTGTAGATAGTGATTGCTGCCATGAAACTAAAAGACACTTACTTCTTACGTGGAAGGAAAATTATGACCAACCTAGATAGCATATTCAAAAACAGAGACATTACTTTGCCAACAAAGGTCCATCCAGTCAAGACTATGGTTTTTCCAGTAGTCATGTATGGATATGAGAGTTGGACTATAAAGAAAGCTGAGCCCTGAAGAATTGATGATTTGGAACTGTGGGGTTGGAAAAGACTCTTGAGAGTCCATTGGACTACAAGGAGATCCAAGTAGTCCATCCTAAAGGAGATCAGTCCTGGGTTTTCATCAGAAGGACTGAATCTGAAGCTGAAACTCCAATACTTTGGCCATCTGATGTGAAGAGCTGACTCATTTGAAATGACCTTGATGCTTGGAAAGATTGAGGGCAGGAGGAGAAGTCGACAACAGAGGATGAGATGGTAGGATGGCATTATCGACTCAATGGACATGTGTTTGCTTGAACTCCGGGAATTGGTGATGGACAGGAAGGACTGGCTTCCTGCGGTTCTTGGGGTCACAAAGAGTTGGACACCACTGAGCGACTGAACTGAACTGATGATATGTACATCATGTTAGGTGGATTTATGACTTTGTCACTGTCTTCTTTTGAAGAGTAGTGCATTTAAGTATATGTGTATGAATGCCAAGTTGACGAGGGAATGATGACGGTTACTTTAATGTGTCTTCTTAACCAACATATTTGTTGTTGCTGTTGTTTAGTTGCTCAGTTGTGTCCACCTCTTTTAGGCCCCATGGACTGCAACATGCCAGGCTTCTTTGTCCTTCACCATCTCCAGAAGCTTGCTCAAACTCATTAAACAATGTGACTATCATAGAGTATCCAGGTATTCGTTTAGACATTAATCTAGGTATTGTTTTGAAAGTATTTTGTGGATGTGGATACCATCTGTAGACAACTGACTTCAATAATGGTGGACCTCATCCACTCAGATTAAAATACTTACAGAAAAACTGAAGTTTCCCTTAGGATAAAGTATAACCAATTTCCCCTATTCGGAAAACTACAAGATAAGAGTATCCTCAGCTATTAAAATTGCTGACATCTTGATTATTTCTGTGGCTTATTCCTCATCATTTGGATCCACAGGAAAAGAAATATTTGAGAGAAAAAGGAAAGGAGTGTGAGTAGAAATTACAGTGAGGAATCTGTAAGCTTATTCTACCCTGTTCATAATTTAGGAACATACCTAATGAGCTCTGGCTTCTTTTAATATACCTTTGGAAGGCAATGGCATACATTTGGATTAAACTCAGATTTCTAAATAAACCTTAATTTTTAGTAAAGAATTTATTTGTCCTCAGGACAACAATATCAGCTTTTCGCCAAGAGTTCCCAGCTGCTCCATGGTTTTGGACTTGCCAGACCCCAACCCTCAACCCCTACAGTCACATAAGTACATGTATATTCCTTCCTGGTTCTGTTTCTATGACTGAATTGCTCCCAGGTTGGAGACCAACACAACTAATTATGTCTCTTAGAAGAATCATATCTTCCTTTTAACAAGTACTCAGCAAACAATAGAACGGTAAGTCAATTACTGTATTATTTCATACTGAACCTGACTAGTGTCTACATTTCTTAGGGAACTAATCATATCAATAATCTCAATAAACTTTTTAAACCACAGGCTGACAATTTCTTGTACTTGTGCACCTTCAAGATAGCCCAAAATTTTCAATTATAAACTATAATTATCAGTTTTAGTCTCTTAAAGGTTGTAATAATATGTTTCAAATCAGTTGCTACTAATAGTAGTAATATTGTTTGTAAAATGCTTTAAAAGTCTGTTCCTTATGTGAGACATTATGGAGTAATCTATATTAGTTACTATCATAAGTTAAAATTATATGAACAGTATAACAATAGTATACAAAATAATATTTAGTAGAATAATACTGATGAAGTGTGATACATTTGAGCTGTATTCAACAGTGATTAAAAGCAAATAGTCACAATAACAATAATAAAATGTTTTATAAATAGAGCCTCACATTAGTTATAAGTTAATTATTTAAAGTTATGCAAGTGGATTAATTAGGAAAGAGTTTCAGGACATAAGTTGGTGTCATAGACAGTGACTGAGACATGTGCATTGAGTTGCCAAAAGACAACTGACTAAAACTCAGAGGACTAATTAAAATTTCAGTCTCAAATAAAAATGGCACCACAGCAGAACATTAGTCAACCATAGCAAGACCCTCTACAAACAAACATAGAAATAGACAAGAAAATAGAGTACCCTTGCCTTCACTGTTCTTCATTTAACAAACAACAAATTATCCCTGAGAGAAATGTATTGACTAAACATGCCCCAACCTTTTCATAACTCAAGGGTGTTAATCTACCAGAACAAGACAAAATAAATACATGTATGTGTTTGAATATGAATATTAATGCTAATGAATATAATGAATATAGTGAAAACTGTAATTCCATGTGCTTTGCCTAAGCTTCCCTCTCAAAGGAATTGTACTTGTGGAAATAATTATTCACCAATCTGATCTGAAATTGAAAGATGGCAGATGGTCAACTCATGGTTAACATGATCCTGACAGGCTATCACAGTATTCAACCCCTTAGTAAATTGTTAGCAAATTGTACCATAATCAAGTTCTTTATGCAAAATTTTCCTTAAAAATTTTGTGGATTGCTTATTATTAGGCATTGTACTCATCATTTGAATGATGTGCACTATGAAAGCTATATAAAATGCAAAGGCATGGCTATTATTTATGGCCATTTTTATGTGATTCTGTGAAATAAATTCTCTTGTACACCTCTCAGAAATAACCAGCACAGCTGACACTTTGATTTCGGACTTCTGTCCTTCAGAACTATTAGACAATAAATTGTTTAGCCACCTAGTTTTTGGTATTATGTTATGGCTTCCCGAAAAATTAATAGACCAAGATAATCTAGAAGTACTTTAGCAAAATATCATTTTGGTGCTAGTGCTAGAAAGATAACAATTACAAATTGTTTTATTATTCCAGTTAGGCAAGTAACTTATTTAGAATCCCAGCATCTCTAGCATTTTTATGCATTGCTTGCTATTGACTGCTACTCTCCTCTTGCAGTATGATTATGCATTCAAAAATTTAAGAATAAAAGATCTAATAAATTAATACTACCACTAAACACGAAAATAAAAAATGAAAATTTAAAACATTTCTTTAAATTGACTAATATTTATCATAATGAAAGTTTCCATTAATGCCTAATGCTACATACTGTAACAATTCTATGTATTTTAATGTGTCTCCGTGTAAACACAGTGTGACTGTGTGTGTGTCTGTGTGTGTTTCTGTGTTGAGACAGGTGGGGATGAAGGCAGTGATTTTCAGGTTTTCTTCTACTGTACCCTTTTGTTTTGGTTTGCTTTGGTTTTGGTTTCCCTTGCAGAGCCTATAATTCAGATCTTCATTAGTTAACATTATTTTTTAATTTACAAATTGACTGAATTAGGCAGAGTTGGGTGATTTGTACATCTTAAAAGAACAGTTGTGGCTTAAACATAACTTTTGTCTGTTTATACATAGAGAGTATAACAGAGGAAAGACTTTTCTGCTGTTCTCGATTCTGTAAGGGAAGAAAAACAATTTTTCTTCTACCTTTCTGAGTTTTTTGCCTGAAATCCCTGTGATAAATACAAGTTAACAAGAGAAAAATAAAGAGACGTTTGTTAACATGTAGCATGCTGCGTGCGGTTGGTTCATGGCGTTGCAAAGAGTCGGACATGACTGACTAAACTGAACTGTTATCTCACGTATACATTGGAGATATCCAAAGCTGCTTAGAATGTCAGCTTATACAGCATCTTCAATAAAAA
Source organism: Raphicerus campestris (assembly GCA_006410735.1). Lineage (NCBI taxonomy): Eukaryota > Metazoa > Chordata > Mammalia > Artiodactyla > Bovidae > Raphicerus > Raphicerus campestris. The sequence continues at coordinate 228,934 of SJYW01011139.1, forward strand.
ATAAGCTTATGGAATAATGATAGGACAGAGCAAAGCAGTTTCACATCTCCAAAGGTTGCAATAAAGACTAATTAAAGTTTGTTAGGTAGATTCCTCTGGTGTCTTCTCCAGGCATATAGTATCTGATAGGATGATTAACTTTTGTTCTTTCTAATAGAAGGGGAAAGAGGGACAGCTTGAAAATGTATGTCCTGCTTTTAAGCAAATGGGGGAAGGCAAGGAGTATCTTTTCAATTGCTTTCAGCTCAAAATAATTCTTATATTAAAAATCACGTTACTTCTGGTGGAATTTTCTGCTACCATCAAGTCAATAGCTGAGTCTATGAAATAAGCAAAAATTAACAGAATAGACAAATTTATATATATGTGTATATATATATTAAAAACTGCATGCACAGTTTCACAAGAAAACATAAAATAAGCAAATACCTCAAAAAGTGGCTGAGGTTTGAGAGCTTACATACTATCTTAATAGGGGAAGGGAAGGTTGATGCAGGAGAGTAAAAGGATTTTTGTAAAGATAACTTGGTCCTTTCCAAGGACTGTTTTTCTCCAAGTTGTTTTGCAGCAAAAGCTACATTGTTTCCATCTGGGCCGTGGCTTGCGGGAGGGCTCCAGGGTGTTTAAAAGGCAACCTCGGGGCTGCAGGGAGAGGCTGCAGGCTCAGGAGCCCAGAATCCCTACGCCAGGGAAACGCAGAGGCAACCCACAAAGACCCGCTGGGCTCCAGAGAAGCTCCTGGTCGCTTACAGACGAGCCTTTGTAATAGGTGCTCGTCCTGCCCAGCCTGGGGCCAGCAGCCTACAGAAGTTACTCAGTTGGCCGCCCATCTTCTAGATGAGTTTGACTTGCTCACCTAGAAAGCCGCTCTCCCGGAAGTCACTGAGATTGAGGTCAGTGCGGGCAGGACGAAAGGTGCGCAGATTCAAAAGGGCCTGTTCGGCTTTTATCCAGGGCCTTGGCGGCTTCCCTGGCAGCAGGGTTTTAACAGCCACACTCATCTTGGGACGGCTTCTGTACTTTCTGGAAGGTGGCGTAACTACCTCACTCCTCACTCGTTTTCAAGAAATCCTGGCACCCTCAGGCTTCTGCTCAGCCAGCTCGGCAAATGGCGGTGGAACCAGAAGCCCAGCGAAGGTAAGCATAGGATCCCCGCACGTGCGGGCAGACTCGGGCGGGGGATTGATGGTCGCCTGCTTTCACGGGGAATCATTCTAAGTCTGGGGGCTCAAGGTTGGTTGGCAACTAGGAGCTAAGCATTTTATGGTATTGTGTGGTACCTGCGACAGGGAAGAGCCAAGAAGACTGTCCTTGAGGTTGTGAGTGGGAAGGAGGCAGGAGGCTGGAAGGGAAGATGTCTGCTACCATCGCCTCTGAGCAAAGATGAAGCAAGAGGAATCCCAAATTCGCAGGGCCCTCCATGCTGCCTTTCCTTTTCCTGCCCCCTCCCCCTCACAGTACAAAGAATTTTTTTACTAAGCTGTGTGGGTGGACTGTAGCCTGTTGGAAGTCGGAGGGAGCAGGTGGGAGTGTGATGTTGAAGAGCCCTGAGGGGTAGGGGAAGGGTGCAGAGGACCTGCTGTGTGGGCCAGGCCAGGCCAGCTGGAGGCTCACTTTTGAGAAGAGACGGGGGTCAGGTTACCCATTTTCCAAACCTCTTACCCACCTCCACCCACGGGCATTAAATACACAAAAAGCAACCCTATGCTACACTAAATAGACAAAGGGGTCCTTCCTCCAAGCGCTGGGCTGTGCAGAGTGGGAGGGGCAGCTTTTAACACATCCTATGCCCCTTCCCAACTTTGACGTGTAAACAGAATGCCAAGTTCCTCTGAAACGTATATGAAACTCCTGGCTCAAAGATTTCCTGCTCTTCACAGACCCAAGAGCTTTCTCAGGAACAATTGGTCTGAGCTTCTAGAATAGATGAAGACTTGAGAGTTCAGTTCATGCTGAAGTTTGTCTGGGTATGGTGTGCACTGCTAGTCGCCTCTCCTAAAATTAGCAAGTCAGTTTTCCAAGGTGGCTGAAACTCCTGGGGAGTGGATTTATGACAATTGAGTTTCCTCTGGAGGATCTGTGTTTAGGCAGACCAAGAAAGATCAGAGAAAGCCTCTCCTAACATTTACTGCCTTTCAAATGACGTCAGCTCAGAATAATCAATATATCAAAGTGGCGTATTTTGGGATGGCAAGTCTAGACCTGCTTTAAGATGCTATAGTTCTAGAGAAAATATCAACAATACACTAAGTCAAAATGGGGCTTCCCTGTTGGCTCAAGACAGTAAGGAATCTGCCTGCAATATGGGAGACCTGGGTTTGATCCTTGCTTGGGAAGATCCCCTGGAGGAGGGCATGGCGACCCACTGCAGTATTGTTGCCTGGAGAATCCGCGTGGACATGGGTCACAGTCAGACATGACAGAGCAACTAAGCATGGCGCAGCAGGCACTGCTTCCAGGATAGCTATGTGAGAAGCACTGTCTCCCTCATCTCAGCACAATAGCCATACAGATGAAAATTATAAAAGACATGGCCATTTAAATTTCTGCAAATTCTCCTAAAAGAATAGAGATGATGATTTTTTTCCCCACCAAAAATCTATATCTCATGGCACTTCAGGTGCTGTTCTTCCTGCAGCTCCCATTAAGGGCTGTTATATTTCTCTGGGAGGATCAGGCTACCAGCATTTTTCATACTTCACCACAGCTATCTGGAGAGTGGTGGATTTGCAGAGGTTAAACTTCAGTCAGGTGCAGCTGACAAACTGAGGGCTCCTTTCTTTCAGCTTCAATCTGTAGGGTGAAGGTTCTTACCCAGATGAGGCAGGGTGAGAATAGCGCCAGTTTTCCTCTTCCTAGCTCCCTTTTGTTACAGAGATTCTTGAAGGAGGAAGGTGGAGAATTCAGAGGTAACTGCCTGTGTTGCACACCCTGCTTAAAATGGAACAGTCATTACAAGGAATGTGAGCCACTCTACTACTCCCAGCTGCATGGCAGAAATGCAATTTTTATTTTTTTTTACTCAGGAAGAGAGAAGCTCTAAGAAGAGAGAACACCAGAGCTCTTCTCAGGGGAACTGTCTTTATTTGGGACGGAGTTTGGGAAAGCTCTAACGATGCTATTGTTGTTGTTTAGCTGCTTAGTCATGCCTGATTCTTTTGGGACCCCATGGATTGTAGCCTGCCAGAGACATCTGTCCATGTGATTTCCCAGGCAAGAATACTGGAGTGGGTTTCCATTTCCTTGTTCAGGGGATCTTCCTGACCTGGGGATCAAACCCACATCTCCTGCATTGGCAGGCAGATTCTTTACTCCTGATCCTCCAGGGAAGCCCAGTATTAAAAAACAAACAAACAAAAAAAAACATGGTGGAGATTTTGATGATAATCTGTTAAAATAAAGTTGGTAGTTCCATGAAAGGAGCAAAATAAATGACAAGCCAGCTAATTTACTTAAGAGAACTAGGGAAAGGGTCAGCTGAGAAGAAACTTCCTGTGGTCAGAACAAAAATGACATCAAGAATATTCCTGCAAAAGGACATAAATTTAACTCATGGCCAACAACTGTGTCAAAAGGAATAGAGCTCTTGGTGGCAATTATTGGAGCCTCAGTTCAGTTAAGTTGCTTAGTCGTGTCCAACTCTGCAGCCCCATGAATCGCAGCACGCCAGGCCTTCCTGCCCATCACCATCTCCCAGATTTCACTCAAACTCAAGTCCATAGAGACGATGATGACATCCAGCCATCTCATCCTCTGTTGTCTCCTCCTCTTCCTGCCCCCAATCCCTCCCAGCATTAGAGTCTTTTCCAGTGAGTCAACTATTTGCATGAGGTGGCCAAAGTACTGGAGTTTCAGCTTTAGCATCACCCAGGGCTGATCTCCTTCAGAATGGACTGGTTGGATCTCCTTGCAGTCCAAGAGACTCTCAGGTGTCTTCTCCAACACCAGAGTTCAAAAGCAGCAATTCTTTGGTGCTCAGCCTTCTTCACAGTCCAATTCTCACATCCATATGTGACCACTGGAAAAACCATAGCCTTGACTAGATGGACCTTTGTTGGCAAAGTAATATCTCTGCTTTTCAATATGCTGTCTAGGTTGGTCATGACTTTTCTTCCAAGGAGTAAGTGTCTTTTAATTTCATGGCTGCAGTCCCCATCTGCAGTGATTTGGGAGCCCCCCAAAATAAAGTTTGACACTGTTTCCACAGTTTCCCCATCTATTTGGCATGAAGTGATGGGACCGGATGCCATGATCTTCGTTTTCTGAATGTTGAGCTTTAAGGCAACTTTTCACTCTCCACTTTCACTTTCATCAAGAGGCTTTTTTAGTTCCTCTTCACTTTCTGCTATAAAGGTGATGCCATCTGCATCTCTGAGGTTATTGATATTTCTTCCGGCAATCTTGATTACAGCTTGTGCTTCCTGCCCAGCGTTTCTCATGATGTACTCTGCATATAAGTTAAATATGGCTGGATATGATACCAACAAAAGCAGGGAGCATAATAGAAGGATGAGGAAGAGAGACAGAGAGCTCTGCTAAAACCACTATCATTCCATGAGTACTGTGTGCATGCACAAAACTGCTCACTGAAGTGTGGCATCATCAGAGGTCTTATACTGTGAAAGGAATAGATCTCACTAACATAGCCCATTGAAGTCAAGAAACTACAAACAACCCCCAAGGAAATGGGTATCGGTGTCCAGAGTCAGATGCCACCTCTGCATCTGCTCCTATGAGACCTTTGACTTACTTGCCACGGGACTCTCAGTCCTAATGCCAGTTCCTCAATAATGATAACATACTTAAATATGATTGCTTCCGTTATACAGAGTTTTTGAACCCAGTTTTCACCTACCTAGAATCTGAAGGTAATGGAGTTGGTCAAACATGCTTTAAATAATTATTTATAATATTTTTAAAATATTTATTTTCTGCGTGATCAATTACCTAAGATAAATATATCAATTTGTAGGTGAAGCTATAGCCAAACATCATATATAAGCATTATTGATGGTGGAGCAAACCTCTTTTCATTAAATACACACACACACACACGCACACGCACACGCACACGCACATGCACACGCACACACACGCACACGCACACATACACACATACTTACACTTCCAGTATAAAAATGTTGCTAGCTACCACAAAAGAAAGCAGAAGGATGGCAAGGTCCATAAAAACTAATTATGGAAAAAAATTTAAAGATACAACTGGAAATTCTGTTTTTGTATTCTATCTCNATGAAGTGATGGGACCGGATGCCATGATCTTCGTTTTCTGAATGTTGAGCTTTAAGGCAACTTTTCACTCTCCACTTTCACTTTCATCAAGAGGCTTTTTTAGTTCCTCTTCACTTTCTGCTATAAAGGTGATGCCATCTGCATCTCTGAGGTTATTGATATTTCTTCCGGCAATCTTGATTACAGCTTGTGCTTCCTGCCCAGCGTTTCTCATGATGTACTCTGCATATAAGTTAAATATGGCTGGATATGATACCAACAAAAGCAGGGAGCATAATAGAAGGATGAGGAAGAGAGACAGAGAGCTCTGCTAAAACCACTATCATTCCATGAGTACTGTGTGCATGCACAAAACTGCTCACTGAAGTGTGGCATCATCAGAGGTCTTATACTGTGAAAGGAATAGATCTCACTAACATAGCCCATTGAAGTCAAGAAACTACAAACAACCCCCAAGGAAATGGGTATCGGTGTCCAGAGTCAGATGCCACCTCTGCATCTGCTCCTATGAGACCTTTGACTTACTTGCCACGGGACTCTCAGTCCTAATGCCAGTTCCTCAATAATGATAACATACTTAAATATGATTGCTTCCGTTATACAGAGTTTTTGAACCCAGTTTTCACCTACCTAGAATCTGAAGGTAATGGAGTTGGTCAAACATGCTTTAAATAATTATTTATAATATTTTTAAAATATTTATTTTCTGCGTGATCAATTACCTAAGATAAATATATCAATTTGTAGGTGAAGCTATAGCCAAACATCATATATAAGCATTATTGATGGTGGAGCAAACCTCTTTTCATTAAATACACACACACACACACGCACACGCACACGCACACGCACATGCACACACACACACACGCACACGCACACATACACACATACTTACACTTCCAGTATAAAAATGTTGCTAGCTACCACAAAAGAAAGCAGAAGGATGGCAAGGTCCATAAAAACTAATTATGGAAAAAAATTTAAAGATACAACTGGAAATTCTGTTTTTGTATTCTATCTCTCAATACTGAAGGATATTTTTGACAGTAGATCCAGGGACTGAATATTGGAACTGTAATTTGTAGCCTTGAGAGAATTGGGAGTATTTAAAAATACCAAATCTTTGGAAGAATCTTTTTTATGTTCTTTTTTTTTAAGTTCTTTCTCCAGGCAGCAATACCAAAGGATAAAGAAACAGTTCAAATGACAGCTACTTCACTAGACTTTGTAAAACTTGTGAAAAATATATTTCAAAAGAAAGAAAAACTCAAGTTATCCCATAAGTATAATCCAATGATTTCTGTTGTTATTTTTGTTGTTTCCCCAAGTGATAAGTTTAGGAAGGGAGCCTGAATTGAAATGTGTTACTAGTTTTAGTTATAATTCATGGGTTTTATAATCAAAATTAAATGGAATTAGAATTTTAAGTATAGCCTATAAGGATCTAAAGCAAATGTCTATATTATTAAAATAGAAATGATTAAAAAATGATTACTAGTAACTGCATATGTCATTACAAACTCAGATTTTTTCCCTTATATCTGTCCATCTTTCTAAAGTGGAATAAATAAAATCTTTTAAGTTTTTTCTCATAAATATTTCATGTGCAACTTTATTATTTGATAATTTTCTGATTTTTGAGTTGTCATCAAAAGTGTCACATAGAAATATTTAAACTTTGATTAAATATATTTTCTTTTAGAAATTAATGGAAGCTTCAAGACTCCTATTCCCAGGATTGAAATAAAACAAAATTTGGTCTTACAATATTAAAAAGGGGCATTAACTTGATTAATTAATTTTATCAAACTGAAATATTCCCCTAAATTAAATATTATCTTTTCTGAGTTGAATTTTTATTTCAGTTTCCTCTGTGGATTTTAATATATTAAATAGCCTTAGCTCTCAGACTTTTTGTTTTTAATCAACATTTTACAATCTTACAAGTATGTATTTATTAGTAAATTATAGTTTGGAAGTCTAAAAGGCGTATACAGGGAAACAAGCATTTTATTTTCAATTGTAACTTATGTATTTATAGCAAAAATGGCTAGTCGATTGCCCTTTAAACTAATCCTAACTGTTGAAGGAAGTTTCATTCCTTGTAATGTTGGCTTTGTTTGGTGTCAAAGAACTGAGAAAGCAAATTCTCAATCTTTAAAATACTAGAAAGAGAGAATTGCTTTAAAATAGTTGTCAGAAGCCAGAGAGAACACCAACATAACTTCATCCTATCTACTTGGCTTGCATACCAAACACTAAGTAAAAGATTTGATTTCTGCTGTAATAACAGCCCTTGCCACTATTAATATGTAAAAGACTTCCAAAGTGAATCTATTTAAATTATATAGTCTCAAAATGGAAATAAATTGTATAATGTTAGATTCTCTTTCTCATGGTTATTTCATAGGATTATAACCGTTTTTGTTTTAAGTAAGAAATCTTAAAGAACTTTATATTTTGGAAAGTGACAGTGTATAAAAGGTACCCATCATGTGTAACAAGGTGATCAGAATGAATTAAGATGATAAAGTGTTAGTAAAAAAATGATAGTATTTCACTTCTCATTTTTTTCTGGTTTTATTGAGATATAATTAAGGTATACAACAGAAGGATTTGATATATATATATGTATTACTAAATGATAACCACAATTAGTTGGATAAACATCCATTACTTCACATAATTAAAAATTTTTTTCTTGTGATGAAAACGTTAAGGTTTAATTTCTTAGCAGATTTCTAATATATAATACAGTATTGTTAACTGGAATTTATAACTGGAAGTCTGTAACTTTTGAAAACTTTCACCTTCTATCTCTGGTAACCACAAATCTGATCTCTGTTTCTATATTTCTTGAGTTTTTTAGATTCCATATGAATGTGATATAGTTCCCTTTCTCTCTATGACTTATTTTACTTAGCAAAATGCCCTCTAAGTCCTATTGTAAATAATGCTGCTGTGAATGTAGGGGATGCACAGATGTCTTTGAATAGGGATTTTGTTTTCTTTGGATATATATATCTAGACATGGAATTACTGGATCATATGGTAGTTCCATTTTTGGAAGAGATGGACAAATATTGATAAAGAATATGTCATAAGTGTATAGAAAATATATTTTCTTTATGAGGAGAGGAACTAAAGAGCCTCTTGGTGAGGGTGAAGGAGGAGAGTGAAAGGAGAGGGAAAGAGCCAGCTCAAAACTAAAGATTAAAAAACTAAGATCATGGCATCTAACCTTATTATTCATGGCAAATAGAAGGGGAAAAGGTGGAAGTAGTGACCAGTTTCCTCTTCTTGGGCTCTAAAGTCATTGTGGATTTTGACTGCAGCCATATAATCAGAAGACGATTGCTTCTGGGCAGGAAAGCTCTGACAAACCTAGACAGTGTGTTGAAAAGCAGAGATTACTCTGCTGACAGAGGTCTATATATTCAAGGCTCTGGTCTTCCAGTGGTCACATGTGGTTGTGAGAAAGATTTGATGCCTTTGAACTGTGTTGCTGGAAAAGACTCCTGAGAGTCCCTTGGACAATAGGGAGATCAAACTAGTCAGTCTTAAAGGAGATCAACCCTGAATCTTCGTAGGAAGGACTGATGATGAAGCTGAGGCTCCAGTATTTTGATCACCTGATATGAACATCTGACTCATTGGAAAAGTCTCTGATGCTGGGAAAGGTTGAGCACAGAAGGAGAAGAATGCATCATAGGATGAGATGGTTGGATGGCATCACTGATACAATGGACAGGAACTTGGGCAAACTCCAGGAGATGGTGAGGGTCAGGGAGGCCTGGTGTGCTGCAGTCCAGGGGTTGCAAAGAATCAGACATGATGGGGTGACTGAACAACAATGAGCAATAAAGAAAATAATGGGAACCATGGGGAACTGGAGAATGCAGGTACAAAATAAATTATGAATAGTTTTAGCTCGTTAACCCATTGTTTAATTCCTGGTAACATGGGCCTGCTGTTGATGGGTTTTTCCTTCAAGAGAAACTGAATTTGTGAAAATTTATGTTTATCTACCAATTAATCAGTCCTCAAATGATGGATCACTTTTTAACAATTTCTTAATGGTGTGAAACACAAAATAATATGAGGGCCAGGTTGCTACCATGGATTACCAATTCTTAATCTCTCCATTACATACATCAGGTAAAGCTGCTGTTTTGATTATTTTGTATTGAAGTATAGATGATCTACAATATTGTGCTAGTTACAATACGTGTATAGCATAGTGATTCAGTTATATATTATTATATATGTACATAGTATATATTATTTTTTAAGTTCATTTGCATTATAGGTGGTTACAAGATATTGAACATAGTTCTTTGTGCTGTGCAGCAAATACTTCTTTATCCATTTTATGATTTTTATATATGGTAGTGTGTATCTGTCCATCCCATATCCTAATTTATTCTCCCACTCCTCCTCTCCTTTGATAACCATGCATTTGTTTTCCTTGCCTGTGTGAGTTTGTATGTTTTATAAGTTTATTTTTAAAAACCCGTTTATTTTAGAGTGAAGTATGTAGCTGATTAACAATGTTGTGATAGTTTCAGTTGGACAGCAAACAGACTGAGCCATATATATACATGTCTCTGTTCTCCCCCAGACTCCCCTCCTATCCAAGGCTGCCATATAACACTGAACAGAGTTCCCTGTGCCATGGAGTAGGACCTTGTTGGTTATCCATTCTAAATATAGCTGTGTGTACATATTGATTCCAGATTCCCCAACTATCCCTTACTCCCATTCTTCCTTGCTGGCAACCAGTTAAATTCATTTTTGTAATGTTTTAAATTCAACATATATAAGTGATATATTTGTTTTTCTGATTTATTTCAATTATTATTATCTCTAGGTCCATTTATGTTGCTGCAAATGGCATTCTTTCATCCTTTCTTAAAGCTGAGCAATATTCCAGTGTGTGTGTGTGCGTATCACATCTTCTTTACCCAGTCTGTTAATGGACATTTAGGTTGCTTCTATGTATTGACCATTGTAAATAGTGCTGTAGTCAATGTTGTGGTGCTTGTTTTATATTTTTCTGAAGTATGGTTTTTTCCCAGATGTATGCCCTGGAGTGGGACTGCTGGATCATGTGGTAGATCTGCTTTTAGTTTTTTAAGGAACCTCCATACTGTTTTCCTAGTGGTTGCACCAATTTATATTCCCAACTAAGAATCTGGGAGGGTTCTCTTTTCTCCATACTCACTACAGTATTTAATACTTGTGGACTTTTTTTGATGATGGAAAAACTGCTGTTTTTAAACAAGACTTTGAGACAAGTTGTCAAGATTGTATGGTTTAATAGAGTACACAATGTACTGAAATGGAAAACAACAAAAAAAGAAAAGCTCAAGGAACATACCGCTAAGAAAAGAGCCCAGTGGAAACTGTGTGTCAGTGTAGGTTTATCAGTTGCAACAAATGTGCTACTCCAGTGCCAGATGCTCCTAGTGGGAGATGCTCTGTGTGCTGGCCAGGTACTGTGTGGGGAAAAGGGTACAAGAGGGAGTGTATGGAAACTCTTTACTTTTCTGGCTCAATTTTGCTGTAAGCCTAAAATTGCTGTATAAAACGTCTATGAAAAATAACAAAGAAATGTTAAATAATACAGAAAAATAATAAGAAATGAGTGTAACACTATCCTTTTTTTTTAATTTTAAATTTAATTGGAGGCTAATTACTTTAAAATATTGTACTGGTTTTGCCATACATCAACATGAATCTGCCACGGGTGTACATGTGTTCCCCATCCTAAACCCCCTCCCATCTCCCTCCCCATACCATCACTCTGGATCATCCCAGTGCACCAGCCCCAAGCATCCTGTATCCTGCATCAAACTTGGACTGATGATTTGTTTTTTATATGATATTATACATGATTCAATGCCATTCTCCCAAATCATCCCATCCTCTCTCTCTTCCACAGAGTCCAAAAGACTGTACTATACATCTGTGTCTCTTTTGCTTTCTTGCATATGGGGTTATTGTTACCATCTTTATAAATTCCATATATATGCATTAGTATACTGTATTGGTGCTTTTATTTCTAGCTTATTTCACCCTGTATGCTGCTGCTGCTAAGTCACTTCAGTCGTGTCTGACTCTGCGACCCCATGAACAGCAGCCCACCAGGCTCCCCCGTCCCTGGGATTCCCAAGGCAGGAACACTGGAGTGGGTTGCCATTTCCTTCTCCAGTGCATGAAAGTGAAAAGTGAAAGTGTAGTCCCTCATTCGTGTCCAACTCTTAGTGACCCCATGGACTGTAGCCCACCAGGTTCCTTCATCCGTGGGATTTTCCAGGCAAGAGTACTGGAGTAGGGTGCCATTGCCCTCTCTGTCACTCTGTATAATAGGCTCCAGTTTCATCCACCTCATTAGAACTGATTCAGATGTATTCTTTTTAATGGCTGAGTAATATTCCATTGTGTTTATGTACCACAGCTTTCTTATCCATTTGTATGCTGATAGACATCTAGGTTGTTCCATGCCCTGGCTATTATAAACAGTGCTGCGATGAACATTGTGTACATTGGTACATGTGTCTCTTTCAGTTCTGATTTCCTCTGCGTGTATGCCCAGCAGTGGTATTGCTGGGTCATAAGGCAGTTCTGTTTCCAGTTTTTTAAGGAATCTCCATAATGTTCTCCATAGTGGCTGTACTAGTTTGCATTATCACCATCAGTATAAGAGGGTTCCCTTTTCTCCACATCCTCTCCAGCATTTATTGCTTGTAGACTTTTGGATAATAGCCATTCACTCTGGTGTGAAATGGTACCTCATTGTGGTTTTGATTTGCATTTCTCTGATAATGAGTGATGTTGAGCATCTTTTCATGTGTTTGTTAGCAATCTGTATGTCGTCTTTGGAGAAATGTCTGTTTAGTTCTTTGGCCCATTTTTTGATTGGGTCGTTTATTTTTCTGAAACTGAGCTACAGGAGTTGCTTATATATTTTTGAGATTAGTTCTTTGTCAGTTGCTTCATTTGCTATTATTTTCTCCCATTCTTAAGGCAGTCTTTTCACCTTGCTTAGAGTTTCTTTTGTTGTGCAGAACCTTTTAAATGTAATTAGGTCCCATTTGTTTATTTTTGCTTTTATTTCCTGTAGGAAACAAAGTATAAGGGAGGCTGGGAAGACTCTTGCACACAAGGATGTTTCTCTGGTCCTTCAAAAAGGAACAGACCTAGGGTCACAAGGATTCTGAGTTGATGAGGAAGTTCCCCCAAACAAAATCTTAGCTGCAGTAAATAAGGTAAAGGTTATCTCACCCCGCGCCTGCGCATTGTATAGTCATTGAATCATAGTGTTTGGCAACTTGCCCTGTAAATTGTTGTGAAAAAGATATAAAATAAGGCAGCTGCAAGTAGCAGGGGAGAATAAGAGAATGAAAGAACAAAAAGAATTAAAAAAAAGATTCAAACCACTTGGCCATGTTGGTGTTTCGTTCCATCGCTAGCAATTTCCAATATTCTGGGAGGTGGATCATAGAGGATCCTGCTGTGATTTTATGTCGAAGAGAGTTTTGCCTATGTTCTCTTCGAAGAGTTTTGTAGTTTCTGGTCTTATGTTTAGATCTTTAATCCATTTTGAGTTTATTTTTGTGTGTGGTGTTAGAAAGTGATCTAGTTTCATTCTTTTACTGGTGGTTGACCAGTTTTCCCAGCACCACTTGTTAAAGAGATTGTCTTTTCTCTATTATATACTCATTTTCACTATATTGATTTTTCCGATCCATGAACATGGTATATTTCTCCATCTATTAGTGTCCTCTTTGATTTTTTTCACCAGTGTTTTGTAGTTTTCTATATATAGGTCTTTAATTTCTTTAGGTAGATATATTCCTAAGTATTTTATTCTTTTCACTGTAATGGTGAATGGAATTTTTTCCCTAATTTCTCTATTTTCTCATTATCAGTGTATATGAATGTAAGGGATTTCTGTGTGTTGATTTTATGTCCTGCAACTTTACTGTATTCGTTGATTAGCTCTGGTAATTTTCTGGTGGGGTCTTTAGGGTTTTCTATGTAGAGGATCATGTCATCTGCAAACAGTGAGAGTTTTACTTCTTTTCCAATTTGGATCCCTTTTATTTCTTTTTCTGCTCTGATTGCTGTGGCCAAAATTTTCAAAACTATGTTGAATAGTAGTGGTAAGAGTGGGCACCCTTGTCTTGTTCCTGACTTTAGGGGAAATGGTTTCAATTTTTTGCCATTGAGGATAATGTTTGCTGTGGGTTTGTCATACATAGCTTTTATTATGATGAGGTATGTTCCTTCTTTTCCTGCTTTCTGGAGAGTTTTTATCATAAATGGATGTTGAATTTTGTCAAAGGCTTTCTCTGCATCTATTGAGATAATCATATGGCTTTTATTTTTCAATTTGTTAATGTGGTGTATTACATTGTTTGATTTGTGAATATTGAAGAATCCTTGCATCCCTGGGGTAAAGCCCACTTGGTCATGGTGTATGATCTTTTTAATATGTTGTTGGATTCTAATTGCCAGAATTTTGTTAAGGATTTTTGCATCTAAGTTTATCAGTGATACTGGCCTGTAGCTTTGTTTTTTTGTGTGTGTGTGTGGCATCTTTGTCAGGTTTTGGTATTAGGGTGATGGTGGCCTAATAGAATGAGTTTGGAAGTTTACCCTCCTCTGCAATTTTCTGGAAGAGTTTGAGTAGGATAGGTGTTAGCTCTCCAAATTTTTGGTAGAATTCAGCTGTGAAGCCGTCTGGACCTGGGCTTTTGTTTGCTGGAAGATTTTCTGATTACAGTTTCAATTTCCCTGCTTGTGATAGGTCTGTTGTCCATTTATTCCACGTTGTCCATTTTATTGGCATATAATTGCTGATAGTAGTCTCTTACGATCCTTTGTATTTCTTTGTGTTGTCTGTTGTCTGTTGTGATCTCTCCATTTTCATTTCCAATTTTATTGATTTGATTTTTCTCCCTTTGTTTCTTGATGAGTCTGGCTAATGGTTTGTCAATTTTATTTATCCTTTCAAATAACCAGCTTTTGTCTTTGTTGATTTTTGCTATGGTCTCTTTTGTTTCTTTTGCATTTATTTCTGCCCTAATTTTTAAGATATCTTTCCTTCTACTAACCCTGGGGTTCTTCATTTCTTCCTTTTCTGGTTGCTTGAGATGTAGAGTTAGGTTATTTATGTGACTTTTTTCTTGTTTCTTAAGGTATGCCTGTGTTGCTATGAACTTTCCCTTCGCACTACTTTTACAGTGTCCCACAGGTTTTGGGTTGTGTTTTCATTTTCATTCATTTCTATGCATATTTTGATTTCTTTTTTGTTTTCTTCTGTGATTTGTTGGTTATTCAACAGTGTGTTGTTCAGCCTCCATATGTTGGAATTTTTAATAGTTTTTCTCCTGTAATTGAGATCTAATCTTATTGCATTGTGGTCAGAAAAGATGCTTGGGATGATTTCAGTTTTTGAATTTACCAAGTATCTTATCATCTTAAAACTATTTCCATAATTCTGTAAACTTAATAGTTAAGTAATGAGGAACACAAAGGCACAGATAATAATAGACAAGGTAGAGTCAGTCCCAGGAACAATTAATAATTTAGCCAAGTGTTTGTTCTTGCTGTCCTTTTCTTGACACCATTTTGCCATTTCTCTCCATAGCTGTTTAAGATTTTGCTAGCACTGCTTTATACAGTGGGTGACATACAATTTTGCCTTTTTATAAGATACCCATAAATACATACCTATCAGATATCTAATTCCACAGATCTGGTGTCTCTAAAGTGAAGCTCATCAATCTGCAAAAAAAAATTAATAAGGAAAAATGTGTTAATGAGTATTAATGGCTTCAGTGTTTTCTTCCAAAGTAATATAGTTGCTTTTAAAATACATTTCTTCTGTGAATATGTAGCCTTAATTATAAAGAATGATTATAGCAGTAGAAATATCATATGGTTAAATAAATGGACTTTTTTTCTTGGTAAACTGAGGGTTTTTGCACTTGCTCCAATGCCATATAACTGATGTTTGGAATGTAACATTGTGGCTTTTTAATTACATCATAAACATTGAGTCAGTGTTCAAAAACTGGCCTTTATCAGGTGAATATTCTGGCTTTTGGACCCTTATTTGCATTCATGAAAGACTCAGTTATCTTTAACAATTTAATGAATGTTTCTCTTTCTGAACAACTTATGGAAAACAGAGGAAGACTAGATTTATTACATATATATGAATATTATATTTTATTTTTCCCAGACCTTAAACATATCTCTGTATGATACATTAATATCATAGGTAGTGAGTTTATGTTTTCTAATTTATTCTTAAAATAATTTGAAACTTACTATTCTATTTTTCTGCTTCTTTACTTTCTGTTAAATCTTTCCAGAGTTTTTCTACAATTTCAAAATTAAAGTGGTTGCTTTTTCTTTTTTTGCTAGGTCCTTTTTATCTACTTTAATCACAGTCTCCTATTTTGAAATCAAAGATCAAACTTTTAAAATAAGTCAGTCTTAATGTGTGTATAATTCTCTCTAACTTTGCTCTACAATGCAGAGTCAGAGCTTCCATTTGCTTCAGATGTGGTCGTCAGAACATCTGCCACTGTGCTTATTCACTGAGATGACATACTTATGATGTCCCCTCTGTCAGTGAGCTCTACCGTGCTTTGATCAGCTGCCACTGTGTGTTACCTCACTACCTCTGTTCTTCCCAAGGATTTCCCTGATAGTGAAACAACTTACATCTTGCAGCTTCTGAATTATCTCTTACTTTAAGATGGATCTTTCTATGCAAGAAAAATGAATACAGTGTTGTTTCTAGTGTTATACTAATAAAAAAAATCTTCCCTGGAAGAGACATCTCAAGAATAATGTATGCTATAACATTTTTATGTGCAAACTGATACAGTGCTATCCTTGTTTTTTACAGGTATAAAAGGCATTTTAATGCAATTGTTGTTGAGTTGCAGAGTTCATGTCTGACTCCTTTGAAACCCCATGGATGCTCACCATTTTCTGTCCATGGGATTTCCCAAGCAAGAAGAGTGGTTCAGTTCAGTTCAGTTACTCACTTTTATCCAACTCTTTGTGACCCCATGGACTGAAGCACGCTAGGACTCACTGCCCATCATTAACTCTTGGAGTTTGCTCAGACTCATATCCATTGAGTCAGTGATGCCATCCAACCATCTCATCCTCTGTCATCCCCTTCTCCCATTTCAATCTTTCTCAGCATTAGGGTCTTTTCCAAAGAGTCAGTTCTTCACATCATAGGCCAAGGTATTGGAGTTCAGCTTCAGCATCAGTCCTTCCAGTGAATATTCAGGACTGATTTCCTTTAGGGTGGACTGGTTGGATCTCCTTTCAGTCCAAGCGACTCTCAAGAGTCTTCTCCACCACTACAGTTCAAAAGCATCAATTCTTTGGTGCTCAGCTTTCTTTACAGTCCAACTCTCACATCCATAGCATGACTACTGGAAAAACCATAGCCTTGATTAGATGGACCTTTGTTGGCAAAGTAATGTCTTTGCTGTTTGTTTGGTATGTCTTACTTTCTTGAAGAGATCTCTAGTCTATCCCATTCTATTGTTTTTCTCTCTCTTTTTTTTTTTTTGCACTGATCACTGAGGAAGGCTTTATCTCTCCTTGCTATTCTTTGGAACTCTGCTTTCAAGTGGGTATATCTTTTTTCCTTTGCCTTTCATGTCTTTTCTTAGTTATTTTTAAGGCCTCCTTGGACAACCATTTTGTCTTTTTGCATTTATTTTTCTTGGGATGATCTTGATCATTGCCTCCTGTACAGTGTCATGAATGTCCATCCATAGTTCTTCAGACACTATCAGATCTAATCCCTTGAATCTATTTCTCACTTCCAGTGTATAATTGTAAGGTGTTTGATTTAGTTCATACCTGAATTGTCTAGTGGTTTTCCCTATGTTCTTCAATTTAAGTCTGAATTTAAGAAGACTAGAGTGGGTTTCTCAGAGAAGGCAATGATACCCCACTCCAGTACTCTTGCCTGGAAAATCCCATGGATGGAGGAGCCTGGTAGGCTGCAGTCCCTAGGGTTGCTAAGAGTCAGACATGACTGAGCGACTTCACTTTTTTCACTTTTCACTTTCATACATTGGAGAAGGAGATGGCACCCCACTCCAGTGTTCCTGCCTGGAGAATCCCAGGGATGGCGGAGCCTGGTGGGCTGCCATCTATGGGGTCGCACAGAGTCAAACACGACTGAAATGACTTAGCAGCAGAGTGGGTTTCTAATCTTTCTAGTCTTCTTTTACCTTCTCCAAGGATCTTTCCAACCCACGAATCGAACTGTTTTCTTTACTACTGCGTCACCAGGGACACCCCTTTAAATGCAATAATTATCACTTAACTTCAAATTCAGTTCATCCAGTTAATGCTAAAGCAATTAAATGAAAAAACTTCCCTGGTGGCTCAGTGATAAAGAATCTACCTGCCACGTAGGAGATGAGAATTTGATCCCTGGGTCGAGAAGATCTCTGGAACAGTTTTCTATGTAGCCAGATGTGAACGGCACATTGGTAACAGCCTCAGTATCTCATTCTGAGATATTTCTTCTTATTGAAAAATTTAGAAGAGAGTAAATGGTGAATTGCTTAAGAGATCATTGAGAACAATCACACATATGAAAAATAGTACAAATTTAAATGCTCAGGCTGCAGAGCAGTAAATTACGAAGCAATCACCAATGCAAGCACCATTTCAGTTCAGTTCAGTTCAGCCGCTCAGTCGTGTCCGACTCTTTGCGACCCCATGAATCTCAGCACACCAGGCCTCCCTGTTCATTACCATCTCCCGGAGTTCACTCAAACTCATGTCCATCGAGTAAGTGATACCATCCAGCCATCTCATCCTCTGTCGTCCCCTTCTCCTCCTGCCCCCAATCTCTCCCAGCATCAGTCTCTTCCAGTGAGTCAGCTCTTCGAATGAGATGGCCAAAGTACTGGAGTTTTAGCTTTAGCATCATTCTGCTTAGGTTAAAATAAATAAATAAAAATAACATTGCCAGCATCCACGAAGATGCTTTCATGCTGCTTCTTAACTATTCTCTTTACACCTGAGATGTAACAATGAAGAATTTTATAGTAGTCACTTTCTTATATTTCTTTAGTTTTTTGCCACTGATAAAAGTTCTTAAATACAATAGATTGTCTAATCATTATATAAGTGGATCCTTAATGTATACATTCTTAATATCTTGCTTTATTTACTAAATAATAGTTTTGTGAAATTCATTCATTTTTGTTTGTATAACAGACACTTCTTCATTTATTTCTAATCTTTTTGTCATGATAAAACGTAAGATTTACTGTTGTGACCATTTTTAAGTATACAGTTCAGTGGTATTAAATGTGTTCATAGTGTTGTGCTACCAGCTGTATCCATTTCCATAATATTTTTTATCTTATAAATCTGAATCTTTATACCATTAAACAATAACTGCCCATTACTCTTCCTTTCATCCCTTGGCAACTATTATTCTATCTTCTGCTTCTGTGATTTTGACTATTTTAAGTGTCTCATTTAGTGAAATAACACAGGGTATGTGTTTCTTTTTTTGTATGTGTGTGTAACTGGTTTATTTTACTTAGCATTATGACCTCAGAATTTACCCATGTTGTAGCATATCATAGCATATCCTTCCATATAGATGATAAATAATATTCTATTGCAAAATATATCACATTTGCTTACATATTCATCCATCAGTGGGCTGTTGAGTTGCTCTACCTTTCAGCTATAGTAAGCTATGTGTTGAGAATTTTTATATCAGTATTCACCAGGGTTATTAGACATTAATTTTCTCATAGTGTATTCTTCTGGCTTAGAAATCAATAGTGCTGGCTTCACAGAATGGGTTTAGAAAAGTTCTCTCATATTGAATTTTCTGAAAGAGTGAGCATGATTGGTATTTGTACTGAAATGTTTGGAATAATTCACTATGAAGTCATTTGGTCCTAGGATTTTGTTTGTTTGGAAGTTTTTGGTTACTCGTTAAATCCTCTAGTTAAGTTTTTTCACATTTTAAAAAAAATAGCACCATAATTCAGGCTTTGGAAAAAGATGGCGGAGGAATAGGACGGGGAGAACACTCTCTCTCTCACTACTTCATCAAAAGAACATTTCAAGATGAATAAACTCCACAAAACAACTTCTGAATGCTGGCAGAGGACATCAGGCATACAGCAAAGCAGATCATTGGCTACAAAAACAGGTAGGAATAAATATAAGGGACGAGAAAAGAGACAAAGGAGGTAGGGAGGGAGCCCCGTCCCGGGAAGGNATGTGTTGGTGTAGAGTTGTTCACAGTATTCTTTATAATCCTTCTTAATTTTTCTACAATCAGTTGTAATATTACCTCTTTCATTTTTAATTTTTAATTAATTGAGTCTTGTTTTCTTACTTGATCTAGGAAAAGACTGTCAATTTTGTTGAACTTTTGAAAGAGAAAGCCTTGGTTTTGTTGTTTTTCTTTGTTTTCTGTTCTCTATTTCATTTATCTCTGCTCTAATCTTTATTATTTCCTTACTTTTACTAGCTTTGGGTTTAGTTTGTTTTTATTCTTCTAGTAACTGAGGTATACAGTTAGGTTGTTGACTAGAGGCTTTTTTATATAAACATTTANTTGTTGTTTTTCTTTGTTTTCTGTTCTCTATTTCATTTATCTCTGCTCTAATCTTTATTATTTCCTTACTTTTACTAGCTTTGGGTTTAGTTTGTTTTTATTCTTCTAGTAACTGAGGTATACAGTTAGGTTGTTGACTAGAGGCTTTTTTATATAAACATTTATAGCTATAAAATATTTTGCTTTTTAGCACTGCTTTTGTGATTTCTAGTTTTATTCTATTATAATTTGAAGGTATACTTTATGTGATTTCAGTCTTTCCAAACTTACTAAGATTTGTTTCATGGCCTAAAAAATGGTCTACCCTGGAAAATATTCCACGTGTACTTTAGAAATATGTGTATTGTGCTGCTTTTGGATAGAGTGTTCTATAGTTCTGTTCAAATTGTCTAGTTCTTTGTTGATCTAAGGTCTATTTTTTTCTGTTACTGAAAGTGAGGTATTTACATTTCCTATAATTATTGTAAAGTTATTTTATCCTTCAATTCTGTCAATGTTTGCTTCATTTATTTAGAAAGTCTAATATTTAGTTCATATATATTTGTAATTTTGATTTATTCTTATTGAACTGTCCCTTTTATGGTAAATATACTGTTTTACTTTGTCTCTTGTAATAGTTTTTGACTTAAATTTTATCGTTACTTACATCAGCACAGCCATTCCTACTCTCGTTGCTATTTGCAGGAAGTATCTTTTTCTGTCCTGTAACTCTTAACCTATGCGTGTTCTAAGAACTGAAATGAGGCTTGTAGACAGCATATAGTTGGATCAGGCTTTTTATCCATTTGGCCAACCTTTATTTTTTTCTAGATTTTAATTTATTTACATTTAAAATAATTACTAATAAGGAGGAACTTACTATTTAATTTTACTCATTGTTTTATTCATGCCATAGCCTTTTTTTAACCTCCTTTATTGCCAGATTATTTCATTCATTTTTTTGCATTTTTGATTCCTTTCTGAACATCCTTTCATGTTCTTTCAATAGATATTTTCTTTATTTTTTCCACAAGAATTGCATAAAACATCTTAAAATTATAACTGATAATTTAATTTCATACAAAACTCCTCCTTTACAACTGACTCTCTGTATGTTATTAATGTCACAAATTACATCTTCATGTATTGTGTACCTAACACTGATTTATTCCCATTTTTAATGCTTTTGACTTTTAAGTTTTATAAAAGAATTGAAAATGGAGTTGCAAGCCAAACTAAAATAATAAAAGGATTTTACTTTTCTCAGTATTCTTACTTTTACCAGAGAACTTTATATTCTCATATGTTTTAAGTTACTCTATAACATTGGTTTCGACTTGAAGGACTTTAACGTTTCTCATAGAGTAAATCTAGTTTTAATAGACTCCTTAAACTTTTGTTTATCAAAAAATGTTTTAATTTTTCCTTCATTATTGAATGGCTGTTTTTCTGGATACAGTATTTTTATTTCATAGAATTTTCCCCCTACACTACACACACACACACACACAGACACACACACACACACACACACACACACACACATACACCCCCGTATATTTTTATACATAGTCCTACTGCATTTCTGCTGAGAAATTGCTTATAGTCTTATATAAAATTACTGTTATGTGATGATTCACTTTTCTGTTGCTGCTTCCAGTATTCTGTATTTGACTTTGACAGTTTTGATTATGGTATTTCTTGATGTTGAACTCTGATTTATCCTTCTTGTAGTTATATGTCTTTTGCATTCGTGTATTGATTTCCTCAAATTCAGGACTCTAGGCCATTATTTCTTCAGATAGGCTCTGTACTTCTTTCTCTGTCTCCTTCCTTTTTTGGGATTTCTGTGTTATGTGTATTGTTCCATTTGACACTCTCCCACAGTCCCTTAGGCTCTTTTCACTTTTCTTGTTTATTTTTTTCTATTTGTTCCTCTGACTTGATAATTTCAAACAGTCTAGCTCCAAATCCGCTATTTTTTCCTTCTGTCCAATCAAATCACCTCTAAGAAATTTTTAATTTATTCTTGTACATTACAGCTTCCGGATTTCTTTTTTATTTATTATTTCCATCTTTGATATTCTCATTTTGTTTATAAATAATTTTAATTTTGTTTTTTTGTCTGAATTTTTGTTTTGGTCATTGACAATTTCAGACAATATTTTTCAAGTCTTTGTTAGTTAGAAGCCTGAATTTATCTAGGGTTATTTTCTGGAGATATATTTAGTTATTTTGACTGAACTGTGTTTAATTTTTATGTTATGATGTTTTTTATGATTTAGAAATTTCAAGATGCATTCATCTCTCCCAGTTTTTATGGAATGGCCTTGTCAGAGAAAGACTTTTACTAATCACCACCCTCTGCCCATAATGTCATACTCCAAGGTTTCAGGGGGACTGCAGACTCCCTGAAGCTCCAACAATACTTTCCGTTGCTTTCAGAACCTCTGGGTCTGATATCCAAAATATGCCACTACTGTCATCAGTGTTCTTAGTTAAAATGAGAAAGAAATCCATTAATCACCCCATTAGACAGTTCAGAATGTTACCAAAAAAGAGGTTCCAACATCCTATTCCTTCTTGTTCCAAGGCAGATGTGGAGATTTGAGATGTTTCCTTCCAGCCACACAGAAGAAGGTGCATGGAGGAGGTTGGGAAAGGGTTGCAAAATGTCACAAATTTCCTGCCAGTTTGGGTTCTGCATCTTCTTTGTTGGGAGTTCACGTGTTTAGAGCAGCTGGTTAACTATTTTCTAGAGTTCTCAGAAAGTTGTTTTTGTCTACAAATTTATTCAGTGGCACCTTGGTAATCTTGAGATTTGTAATGTTTTTGTTTAAATGTATTGAGAATATGTTTTTACATTTGCTTTTATGTATTGGAGATTTTGTCTTAAGTGGAAATTTTAAAAGATTCTTTCAGCTTCTTTGTTGCTATCATTTAGAAATGTAAAGTTTTATTTTTTCCTATTATCTTGCTAAACTTATTAATTGTAATAATTTATCAACAGATTTTTGAGAGAGTGTTTCTGTCTGCAAACTCATAACATCTATAAGCATTAAGATATTTATCTCTTCCTTATAAATGACTGTGTTCACTTAAAATTTTGAAGAGAGTTAGTTATGTGATGCTTCCTTGAGTGATTTATCATCTCAAATGTAAAACTTTTGCCCCTGTGCTTTTTATTGGTGATCAGGTGCTAAGCTATGTTTGACTGTTTTGAGACCCTATGGACTGTAAGTCTGCCAGGGTTCTCTGTCCATGGGATCACTCCAGCAAGAATATTGGTGTTGGTTACCATTTCCTTCTCCAGGGTAATTTCCTGACCCAGGGATTTAATGTGCATCTTTTGCATTGGAAGGTAGATTCTTTACCACTGTGCCCCCCTGGGAAACCATAGGCTTTTTGTATTTAACACTAATTATATGACTTCCCTAGTAACTCAGTGGGTAAAGAATCTGTCTGCAGTGCAGGAGACTTGGGTTTGATCCTTAGGTTGGGAAGAACCCTTGGAGGAGGAAATGGCAAACTACTCCAGTGTTCTTGCTTGGAAAATCGTATGGGGCACAGGAGCCTGGCAGACTGCAGCCCATGGGGTGTTAAATTTTATCAGTCAGTTCACTCTCTCAGTCGTGTCCAACTCTTTGCAACTCCATGGACTACAGCATGCCAGGCCTCCCTGTCACCCAACTCCTGTAGCCTACTCAAAGTCATGCCCATTGTGTCAGTGATGCCATCCAACCATCTCATCTTCTGTCATCCCCTTCTCCTCCCACCTTCAATCTTTCCTAGCATCAGGGTCATTTCCAATGAATCAGTTCTTTGCATTAGGGGGCCAAAGTATTGGAGTTTCAGCTTCAATATCAGTCCTTCCAATGAATATTCTGGACTGATTTCCCTTAGGATTGACTGGTTGTATCTCCTTGTGGTCTGAGGGACTCTCAAGAGTCTTCTCCAACACCACAGTTTAAAAGCATCCATTCTTTGGCCCTCAGATTTCATTGTAGTCAATATCCATACATGACTACTGGAAAAACCATAGCTTTGACTAGACAGACCTTTGTTGGTTAATTAATGTCTCTGCTTTTTAATATGCTGTCTAGGTTGGTCACAGCTTTTCTTCTAAGGAGCAAGTGTCTTTTATTTTCATGGCTGCAGTCACCATCTGCAGTGGTTTTGAAGCCTAAAAAAGTAAAGTCTGCCACTGTTTCCATTGTTTCCCCATCTGTTTGCCATGAAGTGATGGGACTGGATGCCATGATCTTAGTTTTCTGAATGTTGAGCTTTAAGCCAACTTTTTCGCTCTCCTCTTTCACTTTCATCAAGGGGCTCTTCTTCACTTCCTGCCATAGGGTGGTATCATCTGCATATCTGAGGTTATTGATATTTCTCCCAGGAATATTGATTCCAGCTTGTGCTTCATCATCCCAGTGTTTCTCATGATGTACTCTGCATATAAGTTAAAATTTGTGAAATAACTTATATGTATATTAGGAATGTGTTTCTTCTTTATTACTTTAGTAAATTGGCTTTCATTTCTTGAATACATCTAACTTTGATTTTTATTTATTATACCTTTAATATATTTAATTTTATTTTTTGCAGGTTTTTTTACACTTAGAACTAGTTTCTTTCCTTTTTTTTGCAGTGTTAATATCAGGATCTTTTATCAAAGTGATGTTTCACTGTTTAAAAGAAGTATATATTCACTTATTTTCTATTTTTTGTGTGGTTTTTAGTAATTTCGTATAAGATAATATTATTTCATCAACAAAAATTCAGTGGTACTTATTGCTGAATTCTTTTTAGAAAAGAATATTTGGGGGATTTTTAACTGTTGATTTAATTCCTTTAGTAGCTAAATTTTAAATACATACTCTACTTCTGTTTACTATTCACTAATTAATATTGAAGTAATTTTCCCTTATTCTCCATTGTTTCTTAGTATTTGTGTTTCATTTTCCTCTTAATTTTTTAAAGTTTTTATTTTGAGATCGTTGTTGATTGACCTACATTTGTAAGAAATATACACAGAGATCCTGCATATCTTCCACCCAGGTCACGCTTAGCTAATGGTAACATCTTACAATTGGAATGCTATTTTAAATATATATCATTGTGTTTTTATCATCCATATTTTGTATATACTTTTCTACCATTAATTCAGGGTCTCTACGTACTTTAGATTGGAGAGGAAGAAATGGGCAGATGTAAAGAAGTTGATAGTATTGTTAAGCTAGGAATGAAATAAGTTGTGTTGATTTGACACTAACATTATAAATAGAACTTTGATGCAAGACATACTTCTGAAAGTTTTTACCTATAAAGATGTATTTACAGTTTACCATGAACAACATGGGTTTGAATTGAGTCTACTTATATGTGGGTATTTTTCAGTAGTAAATACTGCTTTATTACAAGGTCTTGTTTGTTGGATACATGGATACAAAGGACTGACCATAAATTATATGTGGATTAACCCTCACATTTTTCAAGGGTCAACTGCACTAAATTTACTAATTGATATCTTAGAATTTAGTTTAGTGACATAATATAAACATTTACATAAGAAAATTTCTCAAAAACTGGAAGTGAGAGGGAGCAGTTGTGCCGTTTCTGGTCCAAGAACTTGTTGGGGAAACGGAGACCAAATTAAGAAAGACATTGTAAAGTATATGCTTTCTACTTACTTGATTTTGGTTGAAGAATAGTTTTAGATGAATTGAAGGGGACACAGAGAACAGGAGGTTTTTGCATCATCCTATAACCTGGATCTACAAAGAAGTAGCATTTTATTCTTAATAGTAGCCTCTTCATGTTTATGTCAGTAAATTTGACAGTAGATAATTGTGTATATTAAGGCAGCTATTCATTTTCTGAAGTTACCATACATTTCTCCTTTTGCATAAATTGGACTGTTGATTTCTGAGATACTTCCAATTGATTTCACAGAGATTAGTAGAAATGAAAACCACCTGAAGTGCCATGACGTCTGTTAAAATGAGGATTGAATTAGATTGAAAAAAGTGACTTCCTAGAATGTGGGCTAAAACAGGTTAGTACATAAAACTCCATGGACTGTAGCCCACTGTAGCCCACCAGGCTTCTCTGTCCATGGAATTCACCAGGCAAGAATACTGGAGTGGGTAGACATTCACTTCTCCAGGAGATCTTTCTGACCCAGGGATCAAACCTTGGTCTTTCTGCATTACAAGCAGATTCTTTATTGTCTGAGCCACCAGGGAAACTATAATATATATAACAGATGAAAGCTAGGGTGAGACCAAACTACTCATGCATTACATTAGACTTGGATAGAGATACACAGCCAGATTTCACACTATAGCAGTAAACCCTGCAGAGAGCTTGTTATTGAAATCACTTACAGCTTAGTGTTTACCAGTTCACAAAACTTATCACTCCAGTGACTCCACAACAGAGACCAGGCAACCTGAGGAGTCTGAGGCTTTGAGGTCCTCTTTTTCTTAATGCTGCTAATAGAACATAAAAATCAATATTTCATACCACTTTGGGGAGTAGCAGAGAGACGGAGATACAACTTTGAGAGAATAAACAGTGCAAAAGTGAAGTGAAGTCGTTCAGTCGTGTCCGACTCTTTGCGACCCCATGGACTGTAGCCTACCCGGCTCCTCTGTCCATGGGATTTTCCAGGCAAGAATACTAGAGTGGGTGGGTTGCCATTTTCTCCTCCAGGTGAACTTCCCAACCCAGGGATTGAACCCGGGTCTCCCACACTGTAGGCAGAGGCTTTACCATTTGAGCCACAAGGGTACTTAATGTATTTAATAGATTAGAGAAAAGTTAAGTATAATTATTGCTCCCTGAGTAAGTCTTAAAAATGAGATCAGTTACACATTATATAAAGGAACTTTTTCTTTGCAGGTGTGGTGTGTAATAAGTACATGTTTAATCCAGTTATGTACTTATTGCCTTGTATTTTCTTTTTGCTCCACAGCTCATATGTCCCAAATAGTTTATTCACTCCCTCCCTCATTTACTCACTAATTGTTTTTTAACTTTTATTTCTACAGTGTTTCTTCTTTGATCTTTATGAATGCAAATCATCATATATTCTGAAAAATAAAGTGCCTCTCCCACAAAGACTTCACTAATGATTTCAACCCATGAAATTTTTCCACTTCTCTGAAATATTGTTCATGGTTATTGTTACTTGGTTTAACATATACTTAAAAAAAGCTTCATATATTTCAGAGTTGGTTTTTCTGTTCTATCTGTCTCATATAAAGTACACGTAATAGTGCATGGAACCTGGCGAGAAATCAAGAAATATTAGCATTTTCCTATAAAAGGTAGTGTTCGCTGTCATGCCTTAGAGATTTTCTGCATAGTGTCTAGTAGTCTGACTCTACCTAATTATAAGTAAATAAGTAGTATTGTGTCTCATATTTTCATAAATTAATTTTCACCTAGTTTCACAGAATTTGAGAAATTGTGAAATATATACAATGTGTAAAATCTTTGAAACTAGGAATTGCTACACAAAACATAATACATTGTTAGATTTATTTACTGCTATAACATTATTATTATCATTAAATCCAGTTCAGTTGCTCAGTCATGTCTGACTCTTTGCCACCCCATGGACTGCAGCACGCCAGGCTTCCCTGCCTATCACCAACTCCCAGAGTTTACTCAAACTCATGTCCATTGAGTCGGTGATGCCATCCAACTGTCTCATCCTCTGTTGTCTCCTTCTCCTCCCACCTTCAGTCTTTCATTAGTAACACTGAAACGATTTCTGCTGTTTGATGACAGAGCCATATTATACAATTATTCCTTTTCAAACTACTATGAAGTAAGCAAAGGAAAATGTTATTAACTGATAATTGAAAAATAACAAATTAATAGTTTTATTTTGTCAACTTGATAACAAAGTAGTTTAAACAGGTTTTTCCTTTATTGTCTGACTGATGTATTGTCAGGATATTAAGTACTGTTTGATTTCTTCTTCATGTAACTGAGAAACCTACAACTGGTTAATTCATTTTTAGTCTTTTTTTTTTTTCCTGCACAATTAATCATAATGGCAGAGAAGATATGGGTGATTGAGAAGAGACAGAAAATGAGGATAATGGAATTTATGATCCTTTAAATAATACATATTTCCCACATCATTCTTTCTCCTATTTGCCTTGTATTTACATGGAAGAGAGAAAACATATACCAGCTTTATTACATATACTACCTTTAATATGTAAAACCACAGCCATACTAGTTGAAATCATTTTTTTATTTTTTGTTTTTACAAATTTCTTATTCCTCTTATTCCCATCTTCTAAGTCAGAGAATGGTTTTAAAGTGAAAAAAAAACTGGAATGTGTGTGTTTCAAATTTAACCTGTTAATCAGCTCATGTGGTAATTATGCAGTAAGAAAGTTGATTGACATGCTTTGAGATGAGTCATATTCATTTTAGTTTTATTTCTAAATAATCACACAGTTTTCTTTCATTTTTCACATATATGTTCATAAGAGTGAATAATGTGTGCTTTCTAGGAAATATAGTAAGTTTGAATCACCTTATGCTGAAGAGTTTATTATTTAGTATCAGTTTAATTAAAAGTCAGGTTGTTGATTTAGGTCACAAAGTAGGGATTTTAAATTAGATGTTGTTACAGAATGCAAGATAATTTCCCTTAGAGTCAGTATTTCTCAGTATTTTCTTTTTTTATATTTTATTCAGTTTCATAAGTGATAGAGTTATTGATTATATATTTTTAATGAGAATTATCTGCAAACAAAATACATGTATTTATATCTGTGTATATCCAAGCCTATCTATCTATATGTATGGACATATCTATAGTTACAAATTATTCCTGCAAATTGACACCTAACTACTAAAGAAAGATAAGATGTTAAAAATATTACTTATGGTCAAAATGTGTATGCACTTTCATCATATTTGTTAAATTGAATATTTCCTTCCCATTTTAATAGGAAAATAGATTGATAATTTAAATAAAATCTTTTTATGAGTTCTTTGTTTATTTTTTCTCTCTGACAATGAGACCAAAGTACTTAAAAATGTGTTTTATTAAAGAATTATACACATTATTTTAAATGAAATCTCAGTATTTTAAATACTTCCAAGACTGTTCTAGTTAGAGATTATTTCATTATAGTTGTGCCTGTTCATTTTCCTACACAATAATTTTTTAAGAAATACGATTAGAATTTACCCAGCATAAATTATTTGTACTTGTCTCATTACTTGCTACTTTTGGTGGCTGACACGTCTCAATAAATCAACAGTTATGTAGCTCTAAAATTTCTAATGTTCTGATTGCATGTAAATGATTAATGTAGTCTGATTTTTCTATAATATTTAGATTAAATATAAAATATCTTGATTAGATATGTTTTATTAAAATAAGACCAGAAATATTAAGAGGAATGCTTAAATAAATGCATTTGGAAAGCATACTCACTGACATTTAAAAAGAATGTTTCTTAATATAAATGCAAATAGAGAATTTTAAATGCCTTTTTAAAATGTAGTATTAATGAGATTTAATTTTTTACTTTTCACCTCTTTGGCTCATGCTTTTCATTGAGAATACAGATTTGATTTGAGAAATCAAGAGTTAATGCTGTTGTGAAGAGTGTAGAGCTGTTTTATTGTTTTTATGTAAAATATATATTTTTTTAGTTTTACTTTTTGTTTTGTAAAAACCAAACATCATGGAAAACCAGGAGCAGACCAGAGTCCCCACATAATATTTTGCTTGTAAATATAATAAGACTTATGTGGTGGGGAGTTTTAATTTGAATATAAGATAACAACTACTTGGATTCAGTGTTTGGAAAAAAAATTACAGAACTAGCTTGTCAGAAACTAATTAATGAAGAATTTCATAGAAGAGTACTTATCATAAAGAATAGATGAACTGAGGTACAAATAAAAAAACATTGGCCTTGGTGGGGAAAAATGACTCTAACTTTTGTGATTTAAGGTATATACTGGACCAGAGAATGGAATGTAGAATTTCTCATCAGCATATGAGAGCACAACTGAAAAGTACTCATTTCCCAAATTTTTATGGAGGAGATGTCAGATAAGGTAAGTTAAAAACAAACAGCAAAACCCCAAACCAAAAAACACATGGCCTTTAGTTATTTGTAATATATAAAGATTTCATATATCTGTGTATTATATATTTTATACATTTTAGTTTATTGCCAATTATTTGCCTGCTATGTCCAAAATATACAGTGGATATATATAAATAAGTATAATATTTGAACATAGCATTAGTCACAAAATAACTCATATAGCATTATTAATAAAAGACTAGAGGAGATCTGCTAGAAACAGCTTTATGAAGAATATTGAAGATTATGGGAGATATTTTCTATTTTTTCTGACTCATTCTTTTTATAATACACACACAAAAAAACTGAATATATGAAGTGTGCTAAGAAGAAAATCCTGAAAATGGTTGTAAAAAATGTTTTCTGCAAACACACTGCTCCTATTTCTTAGCCGTCACTTTGCCAGCTAAACATTTGTGGGTTTGTTTGGTTTGTTTGTTTGTTTTTTATTAGGGAAACTATCCAGAGGGATTCCAGATGTTGGACTTAGAAGAAAATCAGAGCAACTGTTATAAATAATGTTTTTAAAATATGAGTTGTATTGTGCCAGAGTATTATAAATATGTTCAAAGAAACCATGTTTAACATTAAAGGAAGTTTGATGCAATGAGACAATATAGTGATATCAAAAAGATGAAGAATTATATTAAAAATGAAAATTCTAAAATTAAAACATTTAATAACTGAAAGATTCCTTATAGGTACTTTCCAGCACATTAGAGTTGGCAGAAAGAACCATTAGTTATACTTGAGGACAGGTTAAAAGGGATCATCCAGTCTGAAGAGTGGTAAAAATTTAAGATAATTTCTTAGAGAACTATTGTGCACCAGTAAATGTGGCAAAGCTCCCATAATGGATAGCCAGAGAAGAGAGAGAGAGAGGTACAGAAAAGTAGTTCAAGGCATAATGACTGAAAGTGTTTTAAATTTAAAGCCTACATTAATCTACATACTTCAGAAAGTCAACAAAAACCACAGAGAATAAAATATAAGGGATTCATGACTAGATAGCACAACCTGTTGAAAGCCAGAGACAAAGAGAAAAATGTTGAAAGCAAGGAGAGCAAACAATTAAAATAAGATTAGATGCCCACTCTTTATCAACATATTGTGGAATTTGTATATAAACATTGTGACTGTTCACTTAAGGTAGATAAATAGCACTTTTCCAGAGTTCAATATAAAAAAATGCCTTACTTTCTTGATTTCTGGTATGTATGTATATGTGTGTACTAAGCTGTGTCTGACTCTTCTTGAACCCATGGGCTACAACCTTTGTCCATGGGATTTACCCTGGCAAGAATATTGGAGAGGGTTGCCATTTCCTTCTCCAGGAGATTATCCTGACCCAAAGATCAAACCCGCATCTCCAGATTCTTTACCACTGAGCCACCAGGGCAAGCCCCCCTTGGTCTCTGGAACCAAGTCTATATAAAGAGACTGCCTTGCCTGTACCTGAGTGCAAGCCAAAACTTGAGGAAATAAACAATCCAAGAGTTAAGTGAGAATGTCAAGGTTAGTAACCTGAAGAAAATGATATACACAGTTTGGCTTCAAATGTAGCTGGTGAGCCAGAGTATCAGGGGATGGAAGAAATGCACAGGCAGAAACCTGTTTTAGTCATTCTAGAAGAGATGAATAAAAAGATCATTTGGAAAGACATGGAAGTAGCATAAATGGCCCATGATTGGATTTTTTTTTAATTTTTACTAAAGCACAATGCACAGTACACAGTGCACATATGCTGGATGATTTCAGTGGTCAGAACTGTAGTGGTAACAATGACCTAATCGTTTATTAATAGTCAGTAAAAGGGAATCTTCTTAAAAGTCTGGAATGTCAGCATATAGCAGAGAATAGGAGTGAGAACTAAATACAATTTTCAAAACACTGGGATGTGCTGCAATGTTATGGCAGAAACGCTAAAAACTGAGATATTTTTAAATGTTGGCTATTACAAGGTGACAGTCAAGGAGCTAGTCAAAGTGCTAGGAATATAATCTTGAATTTAAAGGGAAAGTTTGAAAGAGTAGTGAGCAAATACAGACCAAAAGTAGACAGATTCCTGACTCAAGAAATTTCGGAAGACTGAAACAGTTTTCAAAGATGTACTGGGAAAGATTTGGGGTTTTTAGCTAAGTACTTCAATAGGTCATAAAGATGTGCAGAGTGAAATAATTTGATGGCAGAAAATTATGAAAGAAACATGGAGTTTAGAGCAGATGCCAGCATGAAGACCAACATGAGGGGCATTTTTAATTCTTACATGAGAAGGGAAGCAACGTAGACTGTAGGATTCTTTGTTAAGACTTTTTAGGAAAGGAGTAAGGACAGAGAAAATTTTGACTGTTTATTAAAAGAAATGTATGTACTCTAATACAAATATAACTCTAATAATAGAAATGTTTTGAATTACATGGAAATTATCTCTTGAGAATAAGAAGCTTGAGGTAGTAAAAATCATTTGGCCTCTACTGTTATGATTTGCAGTAGATCCCAAAATATGCAGTAATGGATGAAAATTTGCCTCTCTTCCTCTTATTTAAATATATTTTGGTAATTAGGTAAATTGTAGACATTTAGTCAGAGTCCACAGTAGAATAATCCCAAATTGTATGATTTGACCTAGAAATTTAAATATATCATTAGAGTGGACTTTTACTTTTAACATTGTGATGGATAAGCAGATAGAAGACATCTGTCAAGTCAAAATCATTCTATAGACATATTCTCTCTGTGACACATGCAAAGCTCAAGTGCCAGATTTGGGTCTTGAACACTGAGATGTACATCTTGCATTTTCACCATCTCATTACTTTGACAGTGTGTCTTGGAGAGCTGAGATACACTAGCTGTAACAGGAGTTGTTGGCAGTGTAAGCACCCAAACACATAACTCTGGAAAACTTTTTTGGATCATAATAGTCTGAGAATTCCAGCAGGTTATGAGTCATCAATTAGGGAGTTTGCCTTCTAAGTAAGGAAAATAAGGCACAGTGTAATATTGTTATTTTGGGTGGATCTCATTGTAACCCTTATGGCTACTCATAATTAAATATTTATATGTGCATATATATGTATATATGTGTGTGTGTGTGTGTATATATATATATATAGACTGAGAGAGAAAGAAAGAGTTTCTGCAGGTACTACTGGAGCAAACTTGACATTGAATAATCGAACTCCTGTGAGAATACTGTAATTCTTTTAGACTTCAGCCTCATATTAACTGACATTTTGCATCAGCTTTATTTGCTGCAGATGATGTGGCAGCTATTAAAACTGTGGGGTAATGAATTCTCTTTGGATTCTCTTCTCTTTGCCATGTATGCCTCCTGTGCTTTTGCTTTTGCTTCCTGACTGTTCTCCAGATGTCAGTGGCCAAGTTTTGGCTCCCTGGCCCTTCCCCTTCCAAGACAGCTCCATCGCAGCAAGCCTTCTATGATCAGTTAGCCTTATTTCCAGATATCATCTTCTCACCAGAATATAATTTTAATTCCTTCCTTTAACTGATTCATTTAATTAAACATGTTTGCATGTTTAATGCAAAATGAAGGCCAGTCACATGCATTTAGTACTGAAATAATCAATGAGGAAAGTCTGGATTCATGGAAGGAATTAATATCTTTATAGAAGCATTTCAGATCACAGGGCAGGCAATCCACAGAGATAGTGTGATCTGCACGTGTGCAAATGGTGGTGGTGGTTGGGGGGGTCTTATCTCACTTTTTAATTCATGTATGCCAGCATTTATTTCATATAGGACTGAAACATTCCATGACTAAATTATCCCCATTCCAGTTTTGGAATAGCACTGTGTTGCCTTTACTATACTCCTTTGTCCTGTATTCTTAGAAAAATCTCCAGGGTTTATAATCATCTCTTTGCAAAGCCTTTTCTTCACTTTTCTCCATTCTCCCAGGAATAGGAACAGTGGCTCCTCCTGTTTTGTGATCTAGCACTTAGTGAGGTGCAAGCCTCAGGGTGTGCCTCATGAAGAAAGACAGTTTTCCTAAGTGACTGACATATTTTGAAGGACTTTTTTAAACCTCTGAAGAAAGCATATATAACTTTGTCAAGAGCTCAGCTGAGTTGGAGAGAGCTAAATTCTCAGGTATTCAATTAGATAATCAAAGCAAACACAAAATCAAAGTAACTATAAAACTTTTAATAATTTACTGGATAGTATAAGCAAGATGCTAAAACCGGAGATGGTGCCTACTCACCTCTGTTCATTACCCCCAGCCAAATGCATAGGAAGTGAGGGGCAGGTGCGTTATCATCTCACTGTCCAGGGAACTCCACAGGACTCCTAACTCATAGTCTAAGGGCCCTGGGGCAGGGGTAAGGAGACAGTAGAGGCTAGGAGTGGAAAAGCGTCTTCAGTACCCCTCCCCCGCCCCCAACTCATGAAGATGCCCGTGAGACACCAATAGAGAGACCTAGGAATTAAAGTGGCTGGCCTAATGATGCAAATCGATGTACAGTCAGCAAGTGGAACCTGCATGGCCTGGAAGGGCCAAGGGTAAGAGACGATTGTATGTACAAATACACAGAAGGCTGTGAGGCCTGGAATGCAACTCTCTTTGAGACTCTGTGCCCTGGCTGTGCACCAAATCGGATGTGGGCATGTATAGCATTTTTTCTCCCATGTGGCCTGTCAAGTAAAGTCTTTGTTGTAGCCTGTGGGTGGGCCTAGACAACCACACATAGATTTGTAATCAGTACTCAGGCTTCTCAAACTTAAAGTGAATTATTAAAAGTCTGCATAACTGCTTTAGGAGTTGTTTGCAGGGTGGGGTGGGGATTCGCCTTTCTTTAACCTTTCTTTGTAGAGAAAATTATAAAACACTCTCCACTATGAACATTTTTCTCTACAAATTGCAATGAAGGTGGCATACATCTTTTAAATAAACAATGTACATGTTTCTAAGTAACAGCTCACATAAATAGCAAAGGGAATCTTTTAAGATGTTTTAAGGAAACAAAACCTTGTTTTATA
The DNA here is from genome assembly GCA_006410735.1 of Raphicerus campestris. Classification (NCBI taxonomy): domain Eukaryota; kingdom Metazoa; phylum Chordata; class Mammalia; order Artiodactyla; family Bovidae; genus Raphicerus; species Raphicerus campestris. Next base: position 263,959 of record SJYW01011139.1, read on the forward strand.
GAATTGCAACACTCAGTGTTCTGTAGCAAGCCATTTTCTCTTGTAATGGTTCTTATTTATACCAAAACACAAGGTGTTTATTTATATAGGTATTACACCTCTCATAATCTCTCTTCTCCGTAATTTTGGAAAATAAATGTAAGATGTTCTCTTTACAAGTTAATTATGTAGAAGAAATGGTACTACATTCCTAAAGATTAGAAGATACCATTTTGAGGGACACGTGCTGCTTTAAATATTTTGAAGAACATCTGGAATAAATGCAGGCTTAGTCACTCTGCACAGTTCTAACTCTTAACATGATGCACAGTATACACCTAAGAAATAGCCACGAATGCAAATGAGTCCCTTCATTTTGCTGATTTTGGTCCATTATGGATCTCTCCAGAGAACAACTTTGTACTTGTATTAAATGCTGCTGCTGCTGCTGCTAAGTCACTTCAGTCGTGTCCCACTCTGCGACCCCATAGACAGAAGCCCACCAGGCTCCTCTGTCCCTGGGATTCTCCAGGCCAGAACACTGGAGTGGGTTGTCATTTCCTTCTCCAGTTCATGAAAGTGAAAAGTGAAAGTGAGGTCACTCAGTCGTGTCCGACTCTTCATGACCCCATGGACCGCAGCCTACCAGGCTCCTCCGTCCATGGGATTTTCCAGGCAAGAGTACTGGAGTGGGGTGCCATTGCCTTCTCTGGTATCCAGTGCTGTTGTCATATAATTTCACAGGTTCTTCTCTGCTCAGGTTGTAGTTGCAAGTTATTACTATAATATCCTGTGAAACAGAGGAAAGAGACTTGGCAATTATACAGAAAGCTAGTATGTAGCACACAGACTATTTCCATAAAGGAGGAAACCTTTATATTTGTTAAAACCTATACAAAGGAAGATGGCTCTACAGGTGAACATCAACTTAACATTTCAGTTGTGCTACACAGGAAACTGAAAAGAAAAGATTTATTTCTCAAATGTGTTTGGGATGATTAAATAAATTGTAACAGAATTCCCGGTAAAGTTAGAATTATAATTACTAGAGTATGTCACAGACACACTCTACTCAAAAATCTCAGTATGTACAGTACGGTGATGGTAGTAAATACTACTAGATTGTATACTTGAGATTTGCTAAGAGAGTAGATTTTAAGCATACTCAGCAAAAAATAAAAGAAACATCAAACTATATGTGGTAATAGATACAGTAATTGACTTATTTGTGGTAATCATTTCACAATGTATGCATGGTATATCAAATTAACTCATGTGTATGTTACATGTATATAAGTTTATTTGCTAAGTAAATACCTCAGTAAAGTCAGAATAAAAAAAGAAGAGAGAGTGGACTGTATAGGAACTCTCCTGCCTCCACTTCTGTGTTCAGTCTCCTGAACTGGTTAGGAGAAGAATTCCATGGGAGAAGATGGCCCAGATAGAGTCAGCACCACCTTTGGTTTTAGACTCTTGCTTATCCCGTTGCAGTTAGTGATGAAAGGCTTAACTCTAAATTTTTGGCTTGTTGCTTTAATTGGCTGCTCTGGTGTCTAGCAGCTGGGTTCTTCTAGCTCAGCTGAGCACTTGAAAATAATCACTTGTCTATTGAAAACCTTTGTGCCAAGTCAAAAAACTGTTTAATCTTGTTTAATACACTCTCCTGCAGAATACATATGATTTACCCTTCCTGTCACATTGTTTTACAGTTGAATCTATTAATATTGAACAACACAAGATGCCTAAATATTTAGGGCACCTGATTAGTATATGAGGTCAAGTTTTGAGGCTTTGCCTGTGTTATCATACTCTCCCTAAATTTTAGCCCTGATCTCAGGCAGAGGTCACAGCCTTGTTTCAATCATGAAAAGTCGTATCTCAGTTTCTCACAGTGAGCTTCTTTGACATTTTAAACGGTTCTTGGCTATCTCTGTTCCAACAGCTCTAAGTTTCATTTTGACTAATTTGATTTTTCTTTCTAGTGTCGNTGGACCGCAGCCTACCAGGCTCCTCCGTCCATGGGATTTTCCAGGCAAGAGTACTGGAGTGGGGTGCCATTGCCTTCTCTGGTATCCAGTGCTGTTGTCATATAATTTCACAGGTTCTTCTCTGCTCAGGTTGTAGTTGCAAGTTATTACTATAATATCCTGTGAAACAGAGGAAAGAGACTTGGCAATTATACAGAAAGCTAGTATGTAGCACACAGACTATTTCCATAAAGGAGGAAACCTTTATATTTGTTAAAACCTATACAAAGGAAGATGGCTCTACAGGTGAACATCAACTTAACATTTCAGTTGTGCTACACAGGAAACTGAAAAGAAAAGATTTATTTCTCAAATGTGTTTGGGATGATTAAATAAATTGTAACAGAATTCCCGGTAAAGTTAGAATTATAATTACTAGAGTATGTCACAGACACACTCTACTCAAAAATCTCAGTATGTACAGTACGGTGATGGTAGTAAATACTACTAGATTGTATACTTGAGATTTGCTAAGAGAGTAGATTTTAAGCATACTCAGCAAAAAATAAAAGAAACATCAAACTATATGTGGTAATAGATACAGTAATTGACTTATTTGTGGTAATCATTTCACAATGTATGCATGGTATATCAAATTAACTCATGTGTATGTTACATGTATATAAGTTTATTTGCTAAGTAAATACCTCAGTAAAGTCAGAATAAAAAAAGAAGAGAGAGTGGACTGTATAGGAACTCTCCTGCCTCCACTTCTGTGTTCAGTCTCCTGAACTGGTTAGGAGAAGAATTCCATGGGAGAAGATGGCCCAGATAGAGTCAGCACCACCTTTGGTTTTAGACTCTTGCTTATCCCGTTGCAGTTAGTGATGAAAGGCTTAACTCTAAATTTTTGGCTTGTTGCTTTAATTGGCTGCTCTGGTGTCTAGCAGCTGGGTTCTTCTAGCTCAGCTGAGCACTTGAAAATAATCACTTGTCTATTGAAAACCTTTGTGCCAAGTCAAAAAACTGTTTAATCTTGTTTAATACACTCTCCTGCAGAATACATATGATTTACCCTTCCTGTCACATTGTTTTACAGTTGAATCTATTAATATTGAACAACACAAGATGCCTAAATATTTAGGGCACCTGATTAGTATATGAGGTCAAGTTTTGAGGCTTTGCCTGTGTTATCATACTCTCCCTAAATTTTAGCCCTGATCTCAGGCAGAGGTCACAGCCTTGTTTCAATCATGAAAAGTCGTATCTCAGTTTCTCACAGTGAGCTTCTTTGACATTTTAAACGGTTCTTGGCTATCTCTGTTCCAACAGCTCTAAGTTTCATTTTGACTAATTTGATTTTTCTTTCTAGTGTCGGTGGACATATTTTTCTTGATTTTGAAAATGAATGCATCTTTTAAATTTTCTTTTGTATTTTTGTTTTCCATTGACCTGTAGCTATATTTTTGATCAGTAATGTTTTCTATCTTTTCATATGTTAACAATGATTGTTTTTTGACTGTAGTTATCAGAAATACAACCTCTAAGTAACTGAAGTTTTGTTGAGAACTGAAAACAGCTGATCTCTGGCCTGCAATAACTTGAAGCAGGGCTTTTGTTCCAGACCAGAGACTGAGGTCATGTTGTGGCAGTGCAAACACTAAATCCTAACCATCAGAGCTGTGGTCAGTGACAAGGCCCTGGCCCTTTTGCTTTGCAGAAACAGAATTCCCACAAAGACAGAAAGTAGCGAAACAAGGACAGTATTTATTAGGAAGAGAAAAACTCTTGCCTGTTCACAGGTACTGTGAATAGACACAAAGGCAGACTCAGAGAGAGTCGCTGAGTTGTACCCTTGTAGTTTGAGTTATTTTTATGGGGAATTTCTTCTGGGTTTCGTTTGGCCAATCCTTTTTATTTGCCTGGTTCAGAATCCAGATTAGGTACATCTCAGGGTACTCCCATGCATGGACACTCATCTCCTGCCTCACAACCAATAGGATTTTTTACACACAATTTTTAATGAAGAATAGTTAGCCAATATTTTTGACTAAAACAATTGTATCTTTATTCTGAATACATGAGCATAAATGTCAATTTTAAGTATAACCTATATTTCTTCCAGTCTCTCCCACCTACATCTCAAGTAAAATAATGTAATATTTATCAAAAGCTGTTATTATTCAGGTATATTTTTCTAAATTTTATAACTTTAAGGGCTTGATGACAAAAGTCTTTTGAGAAAACATGGAATTTTAGAATTAGAAGGGACCTTCACATATGTTATAGCAGATTGACTTTCTTATGGATTGAAGTGAAGTGAAATGAAAGTTGATCAGTCATGTCTGACTCTTTGCGATACCGTGGACTGTATAGTCCTTGGAATTCTCTAAGCCAGAATACTGGAGTGGGTAGCCTTTCCCCTTTTCCAGGCGATCTTCCCAGCCCAGAGGTTGAACCCAGGTTTCCCACATTTCGGGCAGATTCTTTACCAGCTGAGCCACAAAGGGAAGCCCCAAAATATGGCAGTGGGTAGTCTATCCCTTCTCCAGTGGATGTTCCCGACCCAGAATTGAACCAGAGTCTCTTGCATTGCAGGCAGATTCTTTACCAGCTGAGGTTCTTATGGATTATTTTACTTAATTTTTGCTCGTTCTATTAATTCTCATATTCCTAGGGTATATTATTCTCTAGTATACTTCAGTAAAGTATATTCCAATTCAATATGAGTACATATAAGCACACAATTAGAGAAAAAATAAACACTATCTTTAAATATGCTATATATTATTTTAAATTCCCATATAAACTGCATATATAAAAGATTGTAACTATTGTTGACTCAGTACTTGAATATCAGTTTTTGAAAATATTTAAACAGATAGTAAAAATAATCTTTAAAATTTCATAGGACATTATTGCTCAGTGAAAGAAGTCAGACATAAATGAATACATATTGTATGACTTCACTTATATAAACTAACCAGTAAAGACAAATCTACAGAGATAGAAAATAAAGTTATGGTTACCTTGGAGAGTGGTGGGCACAAAATCCTTTTTAGTATTTGGGAATGTTTTTAAATTTGATATTAGTGAAATGCAGTGATGGTTTTACAAATTCGTTATACTACATTCACTGGTTTTTCAAAATGTGATTATTTTGACAGAAAAGTTTGATATAAAATAGTTTGACATTTAAAAAAAATGGTCAGTGATTTTAGAGTCAGGTAGAGTTGGGTTTAAGTCACAGCTTCACCATCAAGTGGTTATCTGACTTTGAACAACTTATTTCACTTCTCTGCCCCATGGTTTTTCTCATCTGAAATGGGGGCACTAGTACCTACTCCACAATGTGGAATTAGAATTAACTGAAATAAGGTAAATAAAACATACTGCATCTCTAAGAAATAGTTAGATTAAGTTAATGGTACATGATCTGCTTGATATATATAGGGTGTGTCTTGCTCTAGGAAAATAAAGCTGGCCTTTTGGACCCACATCAAGTTTTTTTTTTTTCCTGTAGCAGTCATAGGGAACTGGATCTGCCATGTCCCCAGCATCAAGTCTTGCATACTGTATTTCTCACTCAAATGTCAGCATTGTTTTCTCAGTTAAAAAATTTTTCTTCTGCCTCTTTAAGATCAAAATTGCATGCTCATTAAATATTAGCATAACTGAGGCTGGCATTTAATGTCCTTTGTTGCTGTTGTTGAAGTCTTACAGAAAGGGTACAGCAATAGTGTCCCATTGAAACTTGACTATGATTTGATTTGTTCAGTATTTCTATACATCTCTTTGTGAATACATTGATATAAGGGTTCCATAAGAATGAAAAGTGCTGAGGCTCTGATTTAAAAATTTTGTTGCTCTTGGGCTAACACGGACCACAGTTAATTGCAACTGTTGGCAGTAAACAACTCCAATGTGAGGACTATTGAGCTGCAATCATTTTAACAAGGCTTCCTGGGTGACAGAGCCTATGGTGCCAGCAACTCATTTGAAAAGACTGAAGCCACAAATACTAGCTGAGCCCTCTGGATTAATGAGATGCACTAATTCAATTCAGAGCAGCAAAACTTCATAGCTTGTTTAACTGGTTGTGATTTTATTAAATATGCCATTAAATTTGAAAGCAAGGCATTAGATAATCTTTGACCCTATATCTATGTGTCTCTGTATTATAAATGAAGAAATATATTCAGTTGTAAAGTTTCAGAATGTTCTAATGTGAAAAAGTGATGCTCTTTTTCCCTTGATGTTTCCACAACTGTTTTCTCTTATAAAGACCCAAAGAGGTTTTGTAATACAGACACTAAACTGATTCAGATATGGTAATGCTGCGTTTCAGTACTTTTTATCCTTTGTATACTCAGAAATATTAAAAATCAAACACTTCTAAGCACTCTTTTCCTTACTCCCACAATGATCCTTTAAACTGTTTTGTGGTTTCTAGGCAAGGTAATGCTGTGGCTTCTTTGTGCCATAGCCTTAGGCTGCAAATGCTCTGAGTCCTTCAGTTTTATCCTTCAGAACTGTTCAAACTGCCGCAGTGCCAGCAGCACTGGCTTTCAGATTGAGTCTCAGCCTTATGAGCATCCCAAATAATTAGCAATGCTTCAACTTTTAAATATGTTGCCTATGATACGTAGAATATGCAGATCTTATTTTGAGTTAAGTGCAAGCACTGCTGCTAAAGCTTTTCTGAAGACTAATGAGTCAGAATTCAAAAAGCAGACATTAAAAAATGTCAGATTGAATTTATTATTGAACTTACTATTGAAAATAATTGAACTTCTCCTAGTGGTAACTGGTATCAATTTGATAAACTAAAATTGTTTATATTTTATCATTATTGATATTTTTTCTGAATATGTTTTACAAGGTTCACTTCTTGGTGTATTCCATTGGAGTATTAATCTTTTAGATTTTTGTTTTTCTCAAATTGATTATAATACTTGGTTTGCACATTATCTTAGAATAAATACATAAATTAGAGGAATTATCCTTTACTATTAGTGTATTTATGATGGTGATAGTGAAGATAATTATGAAGATTTATGTTTACTTTTAATTATATTTAAAAGATTATTTTAGAACAGTTTTAGCCTTACAACAATTTTGAGAGAAAGTTACAGAGAGTTCCCCTAAAACCCCTGCTCCCACACATGTATAGCCTTCCAGTTATCAAAACTACTCAACAGACTGGTACAATTTTAGGACGGATGAACCTACATTGACACACCATAATCACTCAAAGTCCATGGTTTACCTTAGGGTTTGCTCTTGATGTTGTATATTCTATATAACTTTTTAGCAAATGGATAATGACATATATGTATCATTGTAATTTCACACAGAGCATTTTCACGGCACTGAAAACCCTGTGCTCTGCCTATTCATTGACTTTCCCCAGTGTTTACTTTTTCCAGACTATAAACTATGAATTTTCAACTGTCTTATTTAAGCCTTATAGCAAACTCCCTAGCTGCAATTAATGGGCTAAGGGAATTACTTCATCTGAAACAGACCAATCAGATTCTTTCATTTGGAAATTTGAAATTGGTGTAGGATAAATTGCAGGAGCAAAGGATAAAATCTAGTGGAGCTGCTACCAGACCCTGCTGCCTCCTTATGTTCTTCTTGTGTGCATGGAGAATTAAATAATGGATGCTAGGGGGAAATAAATAAGCAGTCACAAAAGAGAAGCAAAGATAAAATTCAGAAAAAGAGAATAGCCTGGGTTCTGTATTTCTAGTTCCTCCCGTTTACGAGACTACTGCTGCTGCTGCTGCTAAGTCGCTTCAGTCATGTTTGACTCTGTGCAACCCCATAGACGGCAGCCCACCAAGCTCCCCCATCCCTGGGATTCTCCAGGCAAGAACACTGGAGTGGGTTGCCATTTTCTTCTCCAATGCATGAAAGTGAAAAGTGAAAGTGAGGTCACTCAGTCATGTCCAACTCTTCGTGACCCCATGGACTGCACCCTACCAGGCTCCTCCGTCCATGGGATTTTCCAGGCAAGACAACTGTATATGAATTACACAAGATGTTGCAGCATATGTTTTCCTTCCTTATATTAGCTTGAATTCTGTTATCTGCCATCCAAAAAACCTTGACTGAAGTTAATATTTTGATCAATTGTTTTGTATACATGTAAAATCATAAATATATAACTTCTCCCATCATTTCAAATCACTGAGCTTTGTGTTCCAATGTAACTTCATTTAATCAGTCCAACCAAGAGCTATGACAAGAAAAACAAAACCAAAATGACAATGACATTGTTCATTTCTTAATGCATTTTACTTAAGTGGGTTGCCATGCCCTCCTTCAGGGGATCTTCCCAACCCAGGGATTGAACACAGGTCTCCCACATTGCAGGTGGATTCTTTACCATCTGAGCCACCAGGGAAGCCCAAGAATACTGGAGTGAGTAGCCTATCCCTTCTCCAGGGGATCTTCCTGACCCAGGAATTGAACAAGGGTCTCCTGCATTGCAGGAGGATTCTTTACCAGCTGAGCTACCAGGGAAGCCCTAATGCATTGGTAATCTTGAGTAAGTCATGTACCTATTTTGTATGATAGTTTCTTAAACTAAGTAGATAACATTACATAAATAGTTAGTTATGCCTAGATTTGTCAGACAGTTATTCAGGTATTTCAAGAATTTCTTTAAAGTGCTAAGAAGGTAAGGAAAGTGAGTGGGTGGGGTCTTTTGTCATTTGAAAAGCCCTGTTTTTACACATACACACATATGCGTGCGTGCGTACACACGTAGTCATATACTGTCATATGGAAACTTACACATAAGCATATACTTCTAAATTCTATGTGAAAAATTATTTTTAATAGTAGTAAGGAGACTGTTGTTTGTTCAGTATCTAATTGTATTACAGAAGCACTTGCTATCTTAACTATTAAATACTCTGTAGCTACTTCTGCTTTATTTTTTATCATTATTTGCACTGCTTTTTAAAACCTATGAAAAAAATTATACATTTTCATGGGCAGATAACTCTGGGTCATAGTTGGAAGAAAAGTGTATTGAAGTAAAAAGAAACATTTTATTTTCAGAAACACTGCTAGTCATAGGTCTTATACAGTTTACACTTCTTCAAGTCCTGAACAAACCCTCAAGCTGCTCTTGGATTTCTGTTTCTATTTTCAAAGCCTCAGTTCAGTTCAGTTCAGTCACTCAGTCATGTCTGACTGTTTGTGACCCCATGAATTGTAGCATGCCAGGCCTCCCTGTCCGTTACCAACTCTTGGAGTTCACTCAAACTCAAATCCATCCAGCCATCTCATCCTCTGTCGTCCCCTTCTCCTTCTGCCCCCAGTCCGTCCCAGCATCAGAGTCTTTTCCAATGAGTCAACTCTTCGCATGAGGTGGCCAAAGTACTGGAGTTTCAGCTTTTGCATCATTCCTTCCAAAGAACACCGAGGACTGATCTCCTTCAGAATGGACTGGTTGGATCTCCTTGCAGTCCAAGGACTCTCAAGAGTCTTCTCCAACACCACAGTTCAAAAGCGTCGATTCTTCGGCACTTAGCTTTCTTCACAGTCCAACTCTCAAATCCATATATGACCACTGGAAAAAAACCATAGCCTTGACTAGACGGACCTTTGTTGCAAAGTAATGTCTCTGCTTTTTAATATGCTATCTAGGTTGGTCATAACTTTCCTTCCAAGCAGTAAGCATATTCCTAACTAAAACAAAGAGATTTATACTTAAAAGATTCCCACTGATGAGGACCAGCCTGTTTTGTTCCTTAAAACCTAAGACGATGAGTTACCCAAAGGTGGTGGGGGATAGGGGGAGAGATAATAGTATGGAAAGATAACATGATGGAAGACAGCAGATTAGGAAGCTCTGGAAATCAGTTCCTTCACTGAAACAACCACTGAACTGGTAGGAATGCAAAGTGGTATAGACGCTTTGGAAAATAATTTGAGTTGCTTGCAAAATTAAACATATTTTACTGTGTAATCCAGGATTTGTTCCCTATGATATTTTTATCAAAAGAAATTAAAAATGTGTTCATACAGAAACCTGAACATGGATACTTATCACAGCTTTATTTATAGTTGCAAAACTTGGAAGCAATTACAGGTGTCCTTCAGAGGTGAATCAATAAGCTGCAATATATCCAGACAGTGGAATACTATTCATCAGTAAAGCAAAGTGCTCTAGCAGTCTATCAAAGGCATGAAAAACCTTTAATGCATAATACTGTATTAAAAGTCCAATCTGAAAGGGCTTTCATACTACATAATTCCAAGTAGATGATGGGATGGAAAACAAAAATGAAGGAGACATTGAAAAGACCAAGGGGATGAATAATAGAGCACAGATGATATTTAGGGCAGTGAAAATACTCTGTATGAAACCATAATGGTAGATATATTGCATTAGAAATTTTTTAAACCCACAGAATTTATTACAAGAGGGAATCCTGATGTTAAACTATAGACTTTAGATGATCATGATATTTCAGTGTAGGTTCGTTTGTTCAAGGTACTACTCTATTGTGGGACGTTGCTATGACAGAGTCTATGCATGTATGGAAGAAGGAGGTATATGGGAAATCTCTGTAACTACCTCTTCATTTTTCTGTGACCCTAAAACTGCTCTAAAATTATAAATATTAAAAACTCTTAAGTAAAATGAATTCTAGTTTATTTTTGATATATAGCTCTTTTTATTTCCTGCATTGTTTTAAAGCAAGTGCATACAATAATAAATATGTTACTGCACAAAAACAGCGGTATAATTGGTGGTAAATAAAAATTAGCAACGTAAATGGGATAGCAGAGTTAGGTATTTTATTAAAGATAATTTGGTATCAATTCAAAATAAACTGTTAGAATTTGAATTTAAAATCTCCATGTTAACCAATAAGAAATTAACTCAAAAATACAAAGCAAAGAAAATGAAGAGGTGATTAAAATGGTACACTCTAGAAAAATTTTAAAAATCAAGAGAAGATAATATTAAAATTAAAATTTTTTTCTTATATATATATATGTAAGATATATATATATAAGAATAATAAATGGTAAAAGTGAATATTCTATTATTAGTAATTACTTTAAATAAGCTGTGACCAACCTAGACAGTATATTAAAAAGCAGAGACATTACTTTGCCAACAAAGGTCCATCTAGTCAAAGTTACGGTTTTTCCAGTAGTCATGTATGGAGAATTGGACTATAAAGAAAGAATTATGATGCTGAATAATTGATGCTTTTGAAGTGTGACGTTGGAGAAGACTGTTGAGAGTCCCTTGGACTGCCAGGTGATCAAAGCAGTCAATCCTAAGGGAAATCAGTCCTAAATATTCATTGGAAGGACTGATGCTGAAGGTGAAACTCCAGTACTTTGGCTACCTGATATGAAGATCTGACTCCTTGGAAAAGACCCTAGAACTGGGAGAGATTGAAGGCAGAAGAGTAGGGGATGACAGAGAATGAGATGGTTGATGTCATCACCAACTAATGGCCATGAGTCTGAGCAAGCTTCAGGAGTTGGTGATGGACAGGGCAGCCTGTAAAGAGTAAGACACAACTAAACGACTGAACTGAACTGCAACCTGCCAGTTAATTTATAGATATTGTAAAAATGGAAGAACACAACTATGTTTCAACCAAATGATGCTTATAAGAGACTACCATTTAACCAAAAGACACAAAGAGGAAGAAAGTGAGAGAATGCAAAGAGATATTTCATACAGAGAGTAATCGAAAATAAGCTGGGATGGCTCTAATAGTAATAGAAAAATACCAATTTTAAGACAAAAAGTTTTAGAAGTCGTGCATTTATATTGATGAGTCAATTGGTCGAGAGGGGATATCAAGCATAAACATAAGCACATCTAACAGTAGACCCTTGGAATATATAAACATTCACAGAATTAAAGGGAAAAACAGATACTTCTCAGTAATAGCTGGAGCCTTTAAACCCCACTGTCACTAATGCATAAGATATCTTGAGTGAAGATCAGTAAGGAAATAGACAACTTGAACAATACTTTAAAAACAACTGCTGCTGCTGCTAAGTTGCTTCAGTCGTGCCTGACTCTGTGCAGCCCCATAGATGGCAGCCCACCAGGCTCTCCCCAGAAACATTGTACTTAGAAGATTTCACATTCTTAAGTACACATGGAACATTTTCCAGAATAAAGTGCATGTCAGGCCATCGAATTTCAGTAAACTTAAAAAGATTGAAATCACAAAAGGTTTCATGTCTTGGCTGCGATGAAGTAAAGCTGGAAAGAAATAAAAGAAACTAGAAAATTCACAAATATGTGAAAATTAAACAGCGCACTCTCAACCAACCAGTAGGTCAAAGAAGAATTGTTTAAGAAACTATAATATATTTTGAAATGAATGAAAGTGGAAACACATCTAAAACTTATAGGACATAGCAAACTACTACTCAAAGGAATCTATAGCTAAGTATCTATGTTAATAAGAAAGATTTCAAATAAGCCTACCTTTATCCTAAAGATGTAGATATATAAGACAAACTAAGATAAAGACAAAGATAAAGTCATCAGAAGGAAATGGATAATAAATATTTCAGTAGAGATAAGTGAAAGGATAGAAAACAATAGAATAAATAAAACCAAGTTGTTTCTTTAAAGGTTATTAAAATTAATGACTCTTTAGCCAAACTCACTAGTGAAGAGATACTCAACATCAGTCTGTATATAAGAATGAATTCAAAATGTATCAACTTAATATAAGAACTAATTTTTTGCACTGTTAGAAAAAAATAGGAAATCTTTATGACCTCCCATTTGGCAATGAACTCTTGATTTGAAAATGAAAGCATGAGCAACTAAAGAAGAGTTGAAAAATCTTAGCCCTCAAAAGACTTGGTAATAATTTAAACAGATGAAAGAGGGAAGAGGAGTAGGCAAGCTTGATCCCAGCATTTTAAGGGGCTCACTCTGTGTGTTCCAGACGCTTGAGTTTTGAGAAATAATGACATATATGAGATAAATGACAAATACGGCAAATGATGAGAGTGTCATATAGCGTAGTTTCACTGCCTGAAACGCCTCTGTGCTCAACCTGTGCACCCTCTCCCTGCTCTGAAAGCAAGGCGATCTCTTCTTTTTTTTATCTCTCTAGTTTTTCCTTTTCTAGAATGCCTTGTAACTGTAATCATACAATATGTAGCCTTTCCAGATGTACTTCCTTCAGTTAGCAGTTTGTATGTAAGGTCCCTCCTAACTTTTAGGTAACTTTTAAGAGCTCATTCTGAATTATAGTTTCAGTTCAGGAGCTATTTTCTGTGCTTTAAATAGTTGTATCACATATTATTTATGTATTTATTGACTTTGTTTTAGTATATTTGGGAAAATTTATTCAAAATATTTTAGAATAAATTAACATCAAGTTTTAACTTGATTAAGATTCTTAGTTATGTGAAGTTTCTTAGAGTTTAGTAAACTTAGTTTTCACATTTGTTTAATTGAAAGTTTTTGTGAATATAGTAATATGACCTAAATTAATATTTTCCCCAATATACTAAACTTATAAATTATCTTCTCATTTAATTATGTCTAGTTTTTTCATATCAAATTTATACATATGTAAAAAATTATTTCCGTATCTTGTGTGTGAAAATTGCTCAGTCATGTCTGACCTTTGCGACCCCATGGATTGTAGCCTACCAAGCTCCTCTGTCCATGGAATTCACCAGGAATACTGAAGTGGGTTGCCATTCCCTTCTCCAAGGGATCTTCCCAACCCAGGGTTTAAACCTAGATCTCCTGCATTGCAGGCAGATTCTTTACCATCTGAACCACCAGGGAAGCCCATCCTATAATATGTTGTTATTTTCTCATTAATTATGCTCAGACTTGTCAAATATCAAACTTACAGGAAAATTTATTTCTCTCATCTTGATAAAGGGTAAAGGCTAAGTAATAACTGAAAATGTATGTGTAAAATTCAAAATCAAAGACATACTCAGCATATGTGTTTAGTCATGTCCAACTCTTTGCAAACTTATGGCGTGTAGCCCGCCACACTCCTATGTCCATGGAATTTTCCAGGTAATAAAATGGGAGTGGTTGCCATTAACTATTCTAGCGGGTCTTCCTGATCCAGGGATCAAACCCTACATCTCTTGTGTCTCTTGCACTGGCAGGCAAATGGAAAGCCCATCCTATAACATAATTTATTATTTTCTCACTAGTTATGCCTAGTTTTGTCAAATATAAAACTTAACACATATGTGAAAAATTATTTCTCTAATCTTAAGGGTAAAGGCTAAATAATAACTGAAACATATATGTGGAAAATTCAAAATCAAATACATATCTAAGCAAATCACCAAATAGATTATTTTTAGATAATCTATCCAGTGAATGATTGATTTGGGTATTCTGCTTTTTACTTTTAGATACAATATTTTGTTGACCAACCTGCCTTCATAGAGAGGAGTATAACTAAAAGTATTTGTCTGCATAGTTAACTAAATAAAATTTCTAGTGCCACACTAGAAAACTAAAGGGGAGAAATATGGAATTGAGGAATATAATTTATATTTTTCTCATAAAGACACAAGTTTATAAATGCACTTAATGAAACTATCTTCCAGAATACAATGAATGTGAAACAACTTTATGATCATATCTAGTTATAGAAACTATATGTTGAACAATAATGTAAAATTATTAAAAATAATTATTAGTATTATTGTCTAGCTAAATTTGCCACATACTTTTCAGTCTTTTTCTCTTTCTACTCCCAAATCTTTAGCAGAAACAGCAAGTCTCCATAGATAAATTGAACAGTGTTTTACTTTCCATCATGAAGAAAAAAATGAAATCTTGTTAACTAAAACCAATGTGTTACATAAAATAAGTTTAGAGAAATGTTCATTAAACTAATGGACCATTTGTGAATTAGTATTAGTACAAATCGAACAATTACTGAACTATCTAGTAAGAATGAACCTGGATCAATGAAAGTTGCTGTAACAATCCAGTAGACATAAACTCATAACACTTAAATGGAAAGGAGTTCATAGAGATACAGATGCAGAGGAGAACCATAAAATAAGATAGCCAATGAAGATACAGCTGTTACAAGCTTCTGTTTACCTAAAATATTAAAAAAAAGACATAACATAGTCTTTTTTTCCCCATAAACTGAAAGAGCAGCCATGAAAAGATGGTGATAGATTTTAAAAGGACTGAATCAGAAACTGATAAAGTTGTCATTTTCCTAAGGATTCAGAGGATTTAAATATTATAATGAATAGAATTATAAAATCACTATAAGTTGAACATTGATAAAAATCATTGGAATTAACTATAAAGTATGACACAACATCTGAAAGACATATTCTCTGACTAAAAATGTGGAATAATAAGAAAGTAACTATTAGCAAAGTCTATACATGTTATCAATTAGTAGAAAATTACATTGGATGCTGAAATATTTAGTGTTACTTTGCAGTTGTGCAAATCTCCATATACTGATTCGAATTGCAAATATATGCTAGAGACAGTTGATGTATTTAAATAAGGAAACATAAGAGTAAGCATTTCACTTTTTTGGTAGTCATAAAGCTTTAAAAGCAATGGAAGTATCCATTAGTATGCTGCTGCACTGCTTCAATCATGTCTGTCTGTTTGACTCTATGGACTGCAGACTGCCAGACTCCTTTGTCCATGGTATTTTCTAGGCAAGAGTACTAGAGTGGGTTGCCATGCCCTCCTCCAGGGGACTTTCCCAACCCAGGTCTCCTGCATTGCAGGCAGATTATTTATTACTGAGCCACCAGGGGAGCCCCATCTATTAAATATGGAACTTGTTAAATTTTATGTATTTATTCTTTATGAATAGTTTTCAAAGCTAATAGTGTCCCATGGAAAACAAGCTTCAAGAAAATATAATTTTGGGAAATTAAATTAAAAATTAAATTATTAAATGTTATCTATTTATCTATCTATACACATACATATTAAACATCTTGGGGCTCCCTAGGTGGTGCTAGTGCTAAAGAAACCACTTGCCAGTACAGGAGACATAAGAGAGGCAGGTTTGATCCCTGGATTGGGAAGATCCCTTTGAGAAGGCAATGGCAACCCACTCCTGGAGAATCCATGGAATAGAGGAGCCTGATGGGCTATATAGAGTCATAGGGTCACAAAGGGTCACACATGACTGAAGCAACTTGGCACACACTTTAAATGGCCTTATGCTTCCAAATTCATGATAGTGGTTGGCTTTAAGAATGACTTCAAAGGAATAAGATTAGGAAGCTAAAGTGTAGGAAAATATTTTTTCCATTAAAATAATCTGTATTCTCTGTAATGGCCTATACAGGAAAAGAATCTTGAAAAGAGTGTGTATGTGTGTGTGTGTGTGTGTGTGTGTATGTATAACATTGATTTTGCTGTGCACCTGTAACTAAGAAAACATTGAAAATCAACTGTATGCGTATTTTTAAAAAATCTCTTCTATGTTTCTTGCTATATGGCATTCTGTAAAAGGCAAAACTGTGTAGATGGTAAAAAGATCATTGCTTGCCAGGAATTACAGGGAGAGAAGGATGAGTAGCAGAACTGTAGAAGATTTTTAGGGCAGTGGAAGTAATGTATATGATACTATGATGGTGGATACATGCCACTCCTACGGTTGTTCAAAGCCAAGAAAGTATAACACCATGAGTGAAACCCAATGTAAACCATGATTGGTGATAATGATGTGTCAATATAGGTTCGGATCCCTGTATCTTCCTCTCAGTTTTACTGTGAACCTAAAACTACACCAAAAAAGGGCCTTAAAAAATCTAATAAATGTAAATTATCTAGGATGATGTAAAATTTGGTTTATAATTTTGAATAAGCATGATTGCTTACAATGAAATAGAGAGTAAATCACTGATTGACCGTTACACTCACCAAACCTTATAAGAAGTCTTTAAGATTCTTGATAGCAATAGTATACTTGCTGACCTGGATGTTTACTAAGCTTGCTGCCTGAGATCTTATCTTTCCCCAAATAGTAAGGGATCTGCAATGAGCATTTACCCTGCTTTTTTCTCCTGCAACTGACTTTTGCTGATCTCAGCTCTTACTGTTTGGCTTGGGCCTGTTTCACTCCTCATGCATTTCATGGTTGGATGATAGGACATGTGGATATGTGTTTATTGTCAATAAGCTAATTAGAGGAAAACAATCTGAGATAAATATCCAAGTCTGAGACTTAAAAGACAGTTCTTAGCCAGGATAGGGTTATTTTGATACTCACATTACAAATGTCATACAGATTATAAAAGGTAATGAAGCACTGTTTCTGCTAACAACTATTGCTGGAATGTGTGTGTGTGTGTTTTCATAGCTTTGTCCACAGATAAATTATAGACTGTGTCCAAGAGAAGTATCTGCACATTTTGTCAGTGCCTGTTTTCTATCAGTCTGTTAAGGCAGCCTCCACTTCATGTTTGTATTCCTCTGTATATATGCTTGTTATGTGACTATATTACATGAACAAAAGAAAAAATAAATTTAAGTCTAAATGTATAAACTGGAGGTGCCTCGTTTGTTATTTTGGTCTTCTATGGGGTTTCTTTTTTGGTAGTTTTTAAATAAAATGCCAGTCTCAAGTAGAGGTTGTGTGAGTGTGAGCCGAATTTAGTTCTCTGGGTAAATGTGGATGTATGAAACAAAGGAAAAAAAAAAAAAGCAGAAGGGATATGATAAGAAAAAGATTCAGAGGAAGTTTCATAGTTTGCTGTCTTCCATTATAACTATTATACTCCTATACTGAAATTGCACTATGGTGAGCATGATAGTTCTTAAAATCTGTGGTATTTAACAAAGATGATTTTGTGTTTTTTTTCCTGCCTGTGTGCATACCTAATTCCTGCATTACCATGAATTTTTCTTTTAAAAACCCAGAACTACCTTCTTTTTGTTTCATATAGCATTATTTATTTGTCCTTTTAATTATTTCACAGTGCTATAGAGTAATGCAGTTATAAGAAAAATGTATAACTCAGCATCATAGTTTGTCAGTGTAAAAATAGCATGAGATACATGACAAGTGAATTCTCAGTAGGACCTTAGATAAACTGAGGGAGGCTCCTGCTTAGCTGTTGTCTGTTTTATAATTTAAATTCCTCCTACAGTTCTCTAAAGGACAGTAATTTAGATGTATCATTTAAACAACTACTGTCATACTGTCTTCCCACAATTACTCAAGTTGAAGTGAAAAATTACTCCCCAGCTATTCTTAACCTGGTATTTTATCAAATAAAGGAATTTATGGATTGTTCTAGCGAGCATTTAAATAATAAATGAAAAGAATTCCAGATGAATGCATTGTCCTTTAAAGTTAGAAGGGTTTCCTTTCTCAGAGGAGCAACTAAGATGCCAAGCCCTCTCCATGTTGACTTATTAGTGTCAGCAAAAGGAAGTAAATTGTTGGAAATACAAAGAAAGTAGACTTATAGCCCTCATGTGAATTATTCATGCTCAGTAGATATAGAACAGTTTCTGTTGAAATGTTAAAATCTGTATACAGAGAGATATCCACATAACTGTCACAGTCAACACTTAACATTATTTGCCCATAAAATATTTCATACTGGTGCAATTATGAATAATTAAGAATTTAGAAACTAGGAATCTTAAGAAGGACCAGGCTGTTTCTCACTGGTAAGTAAAAGAACTTAAAAGTAATCTGTGCACTTATATAATCCATCACTCACATCTTCAACTGATATTTCTACAAGGTTTTCTCTTATGCTTATTTTTCTTTCTCATCCTTTAATATAGAACAGTCAATAAATTAATAGTAAAAACTGAAATAAACATTTTCAAACAATTTTTAAAATCTTTGTTATTAACTAATTTATTATCGCCCATTTAATCCCTCAGTTATAAAACATTTTAAAGAAAATTTGGAAAAGATAATAGCAATTTTTCATCAGACGAACACAGTTCATAAGGCCTTATGATTAAATCCTGCCTGGGCTTTTCAAATCCAGTAACTAGAAAAAGTTGACTTAAAGCTCAACATTAAAAAAACTAAGATCATGGCATCTGGTCCCATTACTTCATGGCAAATAGATGAGGAAACAGTGGAAACAGTGGCTGACTTTATTGCTTGGGACTCCAAAATCACTGCAGATGGTGATTGCAGCCTTGAAATTAAAAGACTCTTACTCCTTAAAAGGAGAATCATGACCGACCTAGATAGCACATTCAAAAGCAGAAACATTATTTTGCCAACAAAGGTCCATCTAGTCAAGGCTATGGTTTTTCCGGTAGTCATGTATGGATGTGAGAGTTGGACTGTGAAGAAAGCTGAGCGCCAAAGAATTGATGCTTTTGAACTGTGGTGTTGGAGAAGACTCTTGAGAGTCCCTTGGACTGCAAGGAGATCCAACCAGTCCATTCTAAAGGAGATCAGCCCTGGGTGTTCTATGAAAGGAATGATGCTAAAGCTGAAACTCCAGTACTTTGGCCACCTCATGCAAAGAGTTGACTCATTGGAAAAGACTCTGATGATGGGAGGGATTAGGGGCAGGAGAAAGGGAGATGACAGGATGAGATGGCTGGATGTCATCACTGACTCGATGGATGTGAGTCTTAGTGAACTCTGGGAGTTGGTGATGGATAGGGAGGCCTGGCATGCTGCAATGGGGTGGGCAAAGAGGCGCACAGTACTGAGCAACTGAACTGAATTAGATTGTATGTTACATTGTATCACTTAACAGTTTCTTTGGAGAACTATCAGGTATCCTTGCAGACAAATGGAGCATTGAAATCAAATGTACCTGGATTGGAATCTCAGTTCTCTCAATGAATGCTCATGTGAACACAGGCAGTAATTTCTGATCTTTAAGGTCTTCAACTAGATTTTGGAAGAAAAAAATCTTTTTAATGTTTATAACCTCATTTTTTATTAAGGAATAATTGACATATAACAGTTTCAGGCATGCAAAATAATGGTTCAATGTTTGTGTAAATTGTGGAACAATCAGCATAGGAAGTCTAGTTTACCTTATCACCTTACATAGTTACCAAAAATTATTTTCTTGTGATAATAATACTTTCTTAGCATCTTTTGAATAGGTAATGCAGTATTATTAACTATAGTCATCATGCTGTATGTTAATTCCCCATGACTTATTTACTTTATAACTGAGAGTTTGTAGTTTTGACCCCCTTTACATATTTCTCCCACCAACACCCCCCTCCATCTTGCAATAACCTGTCCTCTGTATCTGTGGACTTGGTTTTGTGTGTTTGTATTTGTTTTTTTTATTTTTAGATTACATATATAAATGAAATCAAACAGTACTTATCTTTTTCTGATTTATTTCACTTAGCATAATTACCTCAGAGTCTATCCATGTTGTTGCAAACAGCAAGATTTCATTCTTTTTATATGACTTATATTGTTGTCAAAATGTCTTTATCCATTCCTCTATTGATGGAGACTTAGATTGTTGCTAGGTCCTGGCTATTGTAAATAATGTTGCAATTAGTAATGGACACATAGATCTTTTTGTTAGTGTTTTTATTTTCTTCAGATAAATACCTAAGAGTTATTGCTATTTTTTTTTAATGAGGCAAGTATGGTTTCCAAAGCTTAGTACCTTAGTACAGGTGCTTAGTACTTAGTACATTGTGCCTTAGTACAGATGCTGAGATTTGCTGAAGGATCTCGTAGTGTTCAGAGCATGGAGAAAATTCTGCCCATTTTTTTGATCAGTTACACCAGGAAGCTGACAGTAAAGTGGGTATTGTACACAGTCTTATCGTCTGCCATCCTCATGTGGCCAACAAACACTACCGTGGACTTGACTTCATCAAGTTTGGCCGCCAGGTTCTTATTCTGGGTCAGCAAGGAAGGGAACTTGCCAGCCTTATTCAGGCCTACAGCCAGGATTTGTGGAATCTGCTTGATAAGAGACTCTTGAAGCCAAAAAAACATCATAGTTCTCGGCCACTTTCTTGACCAATTTCTTATTCTTGTTGAATTTCTTCAGTGCCTTGATGTCCACAGCTTTGCTTTGGCCTCATCACAATGTTCCCCAGAACACATATTTTTTAAATCAAATTGTTGTTGTTACTGTTGTTTTGCTCTTGGATTGTATGAGTTCTTTATATATATATTGGATAGTAACCCATTACCAGATATGATATTAGCAAAAATTTTCTCTAATTCGTCAGGTTGCCTTTTCCTTTAATTGATTATTTTTTTTTATTTTTTATTTTTTTGCTGTGCAGAAGCATTTTAGAATGATGTACTAAGTGAAGTGAAGTCACTCAGTCGTGTCCGACTCTGTGCGACCCCATAGACGGCAGCCCACCAGGCTGCCCCGTCCCTGGGATTCTCCAGGCAAGAGCACTGGAGTGGGGTGCCATTTCCTTCTCCAGTGCATGAAAGTGAAGAGTGAAAGGGAAGTCACTCAGTCGTGTCTGACTCTTAGCGACCCCATGGACTGCAGCCCACCAGGCTTCTCCATCCATGGGATTCTCCAGGCAAGAGCACTGGAGTGGGGTGCCATTGCCTTCTCCAAGAATGATGTACTACTGGTTTTTTTTTTTTGTTGTTGTTGTTCCTTTTGCTTTTGTTATCAGGTTTAAAAATTCATCACCAGGGCCTAATGAAGAAGCTTATTGTCTACATTTTCTTCTAGAAATTTTATGTTTTCACGTCTTACATTTAAGTGTTTAATTCATTTTCAGTTCATTTTTGACTATGGTGTAAGAGAGTCATCCACTTTCATTCTTTTGTATGTAACTCTAGTTTTCCCAGAACCATTTACTGAAGAGACTGTCCTTTCTCCATGGTATATTCTTGACTCATAAATTAATTGACCATATATGTGTGGGTAAAAAATCTTGAAGTATTTGGTAAGCTTATATGAGAATAATAATTGATAAAAATAAGAAGTATAAAACATATTATCACTCTTTATCATTTTCACATCAGTTACGATCTTTTTATCTCTGTAAATAGAATTATTTGTTTACTTTAGTCTAATACTGAATTAAGGACACTCCTTATCATGGACCATTCCTTAACTCCTTATGACCTAGTGTCCCAATAATATGACAACTTTTATTACAGCTCTCACATTAAAACTAATAAACCCACTTTACCTGAAATATGATTGTCTCTATTGTCTAATTTTTTGAAAATACTTTAATAAATGATTATATATGATGTCATCTTTTTCCTAGGTGCTTGGATCTCTCTGTTAAACATAGAGATGTTCTGGATCATTCAAATGGTAGGAATTTCAGTTATTTCTTTGGAGTCTATCTCTAAATTTTCCTTTGTGTATTGGGAGTTCTGACTAGTCATTTTTATTTAATATGCTGTGTTGCTGAAAAAAATCCATATTCAGGTAGCTGGAAGGTATTTATCTCCCAAAGAGATCTTTTCTATCTCTGAAATTGATGATCCACATGGGACATAAACATTTGTGTTGCCACTAGGATGTTTTTTACTCAGAGTTTATCTCATGGGCTTTATTCACATGTTGGCATATTGTTTGTTAATGCCCTAAATTTTCCGTGAACAGTTAAGTCTAATGTATGGCAAGACTATAGCACACTAAAACNTGGTTTTGTGTGTTTGTATTTGTTTTTTTTATTTTTAGATTACATATATAAATGAAATCAAACAGTACTTATCTTTTTCTGATTTATTTCACTTAGCATAATTACCTCAGAGTCTATCCATGTTGTTGCAAACAGCAAGATTTCATTCTTTTTATATGACTTATATTGTTGTCAAAATGTCTTTATCCATTCCTCTATTGATGGAGACTTAGATTGTTGCTAGGTCCTGGCTATTGTAAATAATGTTGCAATTAGTAATGGACACATAGATCTTTTTGTTAGTGTTTTTATTTTCTTCAGATAAATACCTAAGAGTTATTGCTATTTTTTTTTAATGAGGCAAGTATGGTTTCCAAAGCTTAGTACCTTAGTACAGGTGCTTAGTACTTAGTACATTGTGCCTTAGTACAGATGCTGAGATTTGCTGAAGGATCTCGTAGTGTTCAGAGCATGGAGAAAATTCTGCCCATTTTTTTGATCAGTTACACCAGGAAGCTGACAGTAAAGTGGGTATTGTACACAGTCTTATCGTCTGCCATCCTCATGTGGCCAACAAACACTACCGTGGACTTGACTTCATCAAGTTTGGCCGCCAGGTTCTTATTCTGGGTCAGCAAGGAAGGGAACTTGCCAGCCTTATTCAGGCCTACAGCCAGGATTTGTGGAATCTGCTTGATAAGAGACTCTTGAAGCCAAAAAAACATCATAGTTCTCGGCCACTTTCTTGACCAATTTCTTATTCTTGTTGAATTTCTTCAGTGCCTTGATGTCCACAGCTTTGCTTTGGCCTCATCACAATGTTCCCCAGAACACATATTTTTTAAATCAAATTGTTGTTGTTACTGTTGTTTTGCTCTTGGATTGTATGAGTTCTTTATATATATATTGGATAGTAACCCATTACCAGATATGATATTAGCAAAAATTTTCTCTAATTCGTCAGGTTGCCTTTTCCTTTAATTGATTATTTTTTTTTATTTTTTATTTTTTTGCTGTGCAGAAGCATTTTAGAATGATGTACTAAGTGAAGTGAAGTCACTCAGTCGTGTCCGACTCTGTGCGACCCCATAGACGGCAGCCCACCAGGCTGCCCCGTCCCTGGGATTCTCCAGGCAAGAGCACTGGAGTGGGGTGCCATTTCCTTCTCCAGTGCATGAAAGTGAAGAGTGAAAGGGAAGTCACTCAGTCGTGTCTGACTCTTAGCGACCCCATGGACTGCAGCCCACCAGGCTTCTCCATCCATGGGATTCTCCAGGCAAGAGCACTGGAGTGGGGTGCCATTGCCTTCTCCAAGAATGATGTACTACTGGTTTTTTTTTTTTGTTGTTGTTGTTCCTTTTGCTTTTGTTATCAGGTTTAAAAATTCATCACCAGGGCCTAATGAAGAAGCTTATTGTCTACATTTTCTTCTAGAAATTTTATGTTTTCACGTCTTACATTTAAGTGTTTAATTCATTTTCAGTTCATTTTTGACTATGGTGTAAGAGAGTCATCCACTTTCATTCTTTTGTATGTAACTCTAGTTTTCCCAGAACCATTTACTGAAGAGACTGTCCTTTCTCCATGGTATATTCTTGACTCATAAATTAATTGACCATATATGTGTGGGTAAAAAATCTTGAAGTATTTGGTAAGCTTATATGAGAATAATAATTGATAAAAATAAGAAGTATAAAACATATTATCACTCTTTATCATTTTCACATCAGTTACGATCTTTTTATCTCTGTAAATAGAATTATTTGTTTACTTTAGTCTAATACTGAATTAAGGACACTCCTTATCATGGACCATTCCTTAACTCCTTATGACCTAGTGTCCCAATAATATGACAACTTTTATTACAGCTCTCACATTAAAACTAATAAACCCACTTTACCTGAAATATGATTGTCTCTATTGTCTAATTTTTTGAAAATACTTTAATAAATGATTATATATGATGTCATCTTTTTCCTAGGTGCTTGGATCTCTCTGTTAAACATAGAGATGTTCTGGATCATTCAAATGGTAGGAATTTCAGTTATTTCTTTGGAGTCTATCTCTAAATTTTCCTTTGTGTATTGGGAGTTCTGACTAGTCATTTTTATTTAATATGCTGTGTTGCTGAAAAAAATCCATATTCAGGTAGCTGGAAGGTATTTATCTCCCAAAGAGATCTTTTCTATCTCTGAAATTGATGATCCACATGGGACATAAACATTTGTGTTGCCACTAGGATGTTTTTTACTCAGAGTTTATCTCATGGGCTTTATTCACATGTTGGCATATTGTTTGTTAATGCCCTAAATTTTCCGTGAACAGTTAAGTCTAATGTATGGCAAGACTATAGCACACTAAAACACTACTACTATTACCTTTGCCTTTAAAGTAATTGATAATGCAATTGATTATGTTAGTTAATAATATTGTGGGAATGATATTGGATACTAAATATTCAAAGTTAAATTTGGAAATTATTATCCTTAATGAAAAGCTTATTCAATTTTATTCTTCCTAAATTGTTATTGTTATAGTATATGAAAACTTATCTTGGCCAGTGTTAAAACTTTGGTGTTGCATAAATATGTGTTATTCTTGTTAAATGCAAAAAAAAAATGCTTTCTAGATTGTACACTTTCATCATCTGATAAAGTTGGGATTCAAAAGTAGTATTGCAAATTATATTATTAAATGTATCGATACAGTTTCTAGGCATATGATAACATATAAATTATGTCTTACTGATCCTTTATGTATGAAATAATTTGGGGCTGGGAGGATATGCTTTAATTTTCGATTACATTTGTGGATTTGTGAATTTCTTATAAGTTTGTGAGTTTTGTTTAATCTATATTTTTCTTTATATAATTTTACTTTATGTTAATTACATATGTATATGCTTAATTGCTCAGTCATGTCTCACTCTTTGCCACCCTTTGGACTGTAGCCCACCAGGCTCCCTGTCCATGGGATTCTCCAGACAAGAATACTGGAGTGGGTTGCTATTTTCTCCTCGAGGGTATCTTCCCAATCCAGGGCTCAAACTCAATGTGTCTCTTGCATTGGCAGGCAGATTCTCTACCAGTGAGCCAGCCACCTGTGAAGATACTTAGGTGTATATGACTTTTTAAAAAATATTGCTGTGTACCCTTACTTTTCGTAGTATATATTTTCTACTTGATATTTGTTCCTTAAGTTCATTTTTTAATTATAAATATTGAAGTATAAGAATTCTCTTGGGAGGGAGATTCCTTTTTCAGGTGTATCTTCCTACATCCATTAATTTTTACATATTCTGTGAAGGTATGCTTAGTTTTATTAGCCAAAATAGTACATAGTTACAAAAGTGCTCTCATTTTTAATAGATGAGATTAACATGTGATTATAGTGACTATAGACATATTGCAGTTATTATCAACTTAAATTGTTTTTTATTTGCTGTGCATTTTGTTACTTTTTAAAATTTCTTAGGATTGATAGAATTTTTTCTTTAATCATTTATAAAATATACATGTTACTCTTCCATAGCACATTTAATATTTTACCATTGATATATTAATTACAATCAAAATTAATTAGAAAATTTTCCTCTTATAAAATAGATAAAATCAGTGGAATGGTTTCTCTTTGAACTTATTTTCCCTTTTTCTGTATTATTTATTTATGTTTTTAATTCTAGTTCACTTTGAATAGAAAAGTTACATTATTTACTTATTTGATGTTTACAATAAATATTATTCATACTTCCTGATTTGCTGTATAAATTTCTTTGTTCACCCTAGCTTCCCTTGTCCCTTTAAAAATAAATGGATTAATTTATCTGCTGCATTAATTTCTCATTGTAATGAATGATAGTCTTTAGTAATCTATTCACTGAGAGTCTCTAGATAGTACATTTCTGCATCATTTCCCTAAAATGTTGACAGTGTACCCTTTCACTTGAGTACCAGTAGAGAGTGACTAAATGCCAATTTATCAGTGTTTTCCATTTACTCTGAAGCTCTGACTCCACTGTTTACTGATTCATTCCTGCTTATAAAATATCTGCTAATTTGATTGTTGTACTTTTCCAGATCAGTCTTTCTCTTTTATTTTGATATTTGTCTTTTTCTTGATATTCTACACTTCAGTATTCAATGTCTAATTGATGATTTTTCTAAAATTTATGCAGATCTGCTAATGAAACCTAGTGACACTTTTAGTCTGAGGATCCAAACATTATTTGGTGCTAAAAATATTTAATCATGATACTCCCTTTATCTTTAAATAGTCTCCAAATGATCCTTTATCCTCATTGTCAGTATTCCCTTCCTTAATAACTTCTTTAAAATATATGATGGAGCTACTCATTCTAACCACATTTAGTTCTCTGCATGCATCATTTCAGTCTATTTATGTTTATTCTCCAACTCACTAAATCTTTTTACAGATATGTTGTATCTAATATTTGTTCTATTTGCTGTGTGTGAGATAATTTTTATTTGAACACCTGAATACTTTTGTTTCTAAAATCATCTTTTTTCATACTTACTACTTCTTATTTTTATATTTTTTCTATTGCTATTTAATGAATTACCAAAATCTGCTGACTGAAAAAAAATACACATTCATTGTCACAGTTTCTGTGAACCATGAGTCCTGGCATGGCTTAGCTGGATACTGCTCCAGGTCATAAAAGGCTATGGTCATGGTGTGGGCCAAGTTCCATTTTATTCTGGTAACTTAACTGGGGAAAAATAGGATTCCAAGTACATATAGGTTGCTGTCAGTGTTCATTTCCTCATGACTCTTTAACTGAGGTCCTCAAATTCTTCTTATTGATTGTTGACTTGTGGGCTCCACCAGGTTTTGGAAGTTGCCCACCATTCCCTGCCATAAGGATCTTCACGAATACTTTTACAATATGGAAGCTTACTTCTTCAAGGCCAACATAATACTTCTATCCCTATGTCTCTTGCTCCAGTGGCTAGGAGTCTTACATGAGAAACATAATCATGGGAGTAACATCCCATTATCTTTGTCAAGTTCTGTTGTTTAGAAGCAAGTCACAGATTCCACCTGTACTCCAGGCAGTATACTAAGTGTGACACATTGGAGTGTCATCTATTATATATTTACCACATTATTTAATAAATTCCTTTATTCTTTGCAGGGTTTCTGCTCTTCGTACTTTTAAAAATCAGCAACTATATTCATGGCCCTCTGGGGAATGCTGCATAATATTTCTATCTGTTGATATTCAATATCCTTAATTTTTTGCATTTTCTGTTAAAATGGTAATTTTTGTTTGAAAGCTTATGAGCTGTAAGCTTTTTGTTTGAAAGTTCATGTTATGAGATTATTTTTCTTCATTATATTTCATCTTCTTGCATGATATTTCATTTGACTCTTTGCAGTCATCAGTGTTGCAGATTCTTGGCACGGGTCCTATGTTAGGAAACTTAGTGTTTTGTACTACATGAGGAATAGTCTACCCACCAAGCCTAACTTATCTGTGAGGTATAGGTGGCATAATGCCCAGATTCTACAATATTCTTGGGGCCTGGGGAAATGTTTCCATTTTAATATCTTTTAAAATAAAAATAAAGATTAATAATAAATATATAGCAATGAATCTTGTCTGGCTTATATTCACCTTCATACTAGCGCAGTAATATAAATTTTATATATGTACACATATATGTATATATATGTATTTACTGAGGAAGGGGCCCACAAAGACAAAATGACTAGAACTCATAACAGCCATGCAATCATGATACTATCCCACTGGACATTTTAGCTATATGTAGTATTGGCTCACACTGTTCTCATGTCCAGAAGGGAGAAAAGTCACTGTTCTCTGGTACTTGTAGATCTGTTAGGTTTAACTATTTTAAAATCTCGTTCACTTGCTCATTCACTTGCATAGATGAAGCTGTGAGACAAAGAAGGAACTCCTTAAAATTTTTGATATTAAAAAATGGACTACTTATAGAGCTGTCCACAGAGTTAATGCCTGGCACTGTTATCTCTTAGGTGCTGAGTTAACTAAGTCTGAAAGTCAGATCAGAAATTTTCAGCTTTAGGCTGATTAACATAAACTTTAACCAGAATCAATTAAAAAATAAAAGTAAACAATAGACAGTTGAACATACCTAAATATTGGGGAAAATGAAACAGTGGGGTCTAAAATGCTGGCATGAGGCAGAATCACTGTTATTATAAAAGTGAAGTCACTCAGTTGTGTCCGACTCTTTGCGACCCCATGGACTGTAGCCCACCAGGCTCCTTAGTCCATGGGATTTTCTAGGCATGAATACTGGAGTGGGTTGCCATTTCCTTCTCCAGGGGATCTTCCCAACCCAGGGATCAAACCCAGGTCTCCTGCATTGTAGGCAGATGCTTTACCATTTGAGCTACCAGGGAAGCCTGATATATATTATTATTATATTATATATCCCAGCAAGATGGTAGGAGGGGCAAAATCACATTTAGAATCAAAATACTTATCCGCCAGAGATGCTCAGAGAGCTCAAACAAACCTTGCATGCACCAGGACCCAGAGACCCCACAGAAACTGAGCCAGAACTGTGTTTGAGGGTCTCCTGTGAAGGTAAGAGTCAGCAGTGGCCTAAGGCAGGGGCATGCAGCAGACCTGGGCATGGCATAAGCACTTTTGGAGGAGGTCACAATTAACTCCACCAGAGAGCCACCAGATCTTACACAGGACTGGGAAACAGACTGTTGGAAGGCACAAGCAGAACCATGTGCACACCAGGACCCAGGAGAAAGGAACAGTGTTCCCACAAGAGACTGACCCAGACTTACCTGTGCATGTCTAGGAGTCTCTGGTGGAGATATGAGTCGATGCTGGCCTGATGCAGGGTCAGGGGCATTGAGTGCTGCAGTGTGTGGATGGGACCTTTTGAAGGAGGTCACCATTATCTTCATAACCTCCACCATAGTTTTGCCTCAGGTCAAACAACAGGGAAGGAACATCATCCTGACCATCAATAGAAAATTGGATTCAAGATTTACTGAGCATGGCTCCACCCATCAGAACAAGACCCAGTTTCCCCCTTAGTCTCTCCTATTAGGAAGCTTCCGTAAACCTCTTATCCTTATCTATCAGAGGGCAGACAGAATGAAAACCACAGTCACATAAAAGTACCCAAACTGATCACATGGACCACAGCCTTATCTAACTCAGTGAAACTATGAGCCATGCTGTGCAGGGTCACCCAAGACGAACAAATCATAGTGAAGAGTTCTGGAAAAATGTGGTCCACTGGAGAAGGGAAGGCAAACCACTAGTATTCTTGGTTTGAGAATCCCATGAATACCATGAAAATGCAAAAAGATAGGACACTGAATGATGAACTCCCCAGGTCAGTAGGTGCCCAGTATGCTATGGAAGATCAGTGAAGAAATAACTCCAGAAGGAATGAAGAGATGGAGCCAGAGCAAAAAAAATCCACCCAATTGTGGATGTGACTGAAGATGGAATTAAAGTCTGATGCTATAAAGAACAGTACTGCGTAGGAAACTGGAACATTAGGGCCATGAATCAAAGCAAATTGAAAGTGGTCAAACAGGAAAGAGTGAATGTCCACATTTTAGGAATCAACGAACTAAAATGGACTGGAATGGGTGAATTTAACTCAGATGACCATTGAAATCTACTTCTATGGACAATAATCCCTTAGAAGAAATGGAGTAGCCATTGTAGTCAACAGAAGAGTCCAAAATTCAGTACTTGGGTGCAATCTCAAAAATGACAGAATGATCTCTGTTTGTTTCCAAGGCAAACCATTCAGTGTCACAGAAATCCAAGTCTGTTCTCAGAACAGAAATGCCGAAGAAGCTGAAGGGTTCTATGAAGACCTATAAGACCTTATAGAAATAATGACCCAAAAGGTGTGCTTTTCATTTTAGGGGACTGGAATGCAAAAGTAGGAAGTCAAGAAATAACTGAAATAACAGGCAGATTTGACCTTGAGTTCAAAACAAAGCAGGTAAAGGCTAACAGAGTTTTGCCAAGAGAACACACTGGTCATAGCAAACACCCTCTTCCAGCAACACATGGGAAGACTCTATATGTGGACATCACCAGATGGTCAATTCTGAAATCAGATTGATTATATTCTTTGCCGGCAAAGATGGAGAGGCTCTATACAGTCAGCAAAAATAAGACCAGGAGCTGACTGTGGATCAGATCATGAACTCGTTGCCAAATTCAGACTTCAATTGAAGAAAGTAAGGAAAACCACTAGACCATTCAGGTATGACATAAATCAAATCCCTTAATGATTATACAGTGGAGGTGACAAATAGATTCAAAGGATTAGATCTGATAGAGTATCTGAAGAACTATGAATAGAGGTTCGTGACATTGAACAAGAGGCAGTGACCAAGACCATCCCCAAGAATACGAAGTATAAAAACGCAAAATGGTTGTCTGAGAAGGCCTTACAGATTGCTGAGAAAAGAAGACAAGCTAAAGGCAAAGGAGCAAAAGAAGGATATACCCATTTGAATTCAGAGTTCCAAAGACTAGAAAGGAGAGATAAGAAAGCCTTCCTCAGTGATCAGTTCAAAGAAACAGAGGAAAACAATAGAATGGGAAAGACTAGAGATCTCTTCAAGAAAATAAGAGACACCAAGGGAATATTTCACACAAAGTTGGGCATAATAGAGGACAGAAACTGTATGGACCTAACAGAAGCAGATTATATTAAGAAGAGGAGGCAAGAATACACAGAAGAACTGTACAAAAAAGATCTTCATGACCCAAATAACCATGATGGTGTGCTCACTCAGAGCCAGACATCCTGGAATGCAAAGTCAAGTGGGCCTTAGGAAATAATCACTATGAACAAAGCTAGGGGAGATGATGGAATTCAAAATCCTAAATGATGATGCTGTGAAAGTGCTGCATTCAATATGTAAGCAAATTTGGAAAACTCAGCAGTGGCCACAGGACTGGAAAAGGTCAGTTTTCATTCCAATCCTGAAGAAAGGCAATGACAAAAAGAATGTTTGACCTACAGCACAATTGCATTCATGTCACACACTAGCAAAATAATGCTCAAAAAATTTCTCCAAGCCAGCTTTCACACTATGTGAACTGTGAAATTCCAGATGTTCAAGATGGATTTAGAAAAGGCAGAGGAACCAGAGATCAAATTGCCAACATTCGCTGGATCATCGAAAAAGCGAGTTCCAGAAAAACATCTACTTCTGTTTAATTGACTACATCAAAGCCTTTGAATCTGTGGATCACAACAAGCTGTGGAAAATTGTTAAAGAGATGGGAATACCAGACCACCTGACCTGCCTCCTGAGAAATCTGTATGCAGGTCAAAAAGCAACAGTTAGAATTGGACATGGAGCAACAGATTGGTTCCAAATCGGGAAAGGAATATGTCAAGGCTGTATATTGTCACCCTGCTTATTTAACTTATATGCAGAGTACATCATGAGAAATGCTGGACTGGATGAAGCACAAGCTGGAGTCAAGATTATTGTGCGAAGTATCGATAAACTTACATATGCAGATAACGTCACCCATATGGCAGAAAGCAAAGAAGAACTAAAGAGCCTTGTGATGAAAGTGAAAGAAGAGAGTGAAAACAGTGGTTTAAACTCAACATTTAGAAAACTAAGATCATGGCATCTGGTCCCATCACTTCATGGCAAATAGATGGGAAAATAATGGAAATAGTTACAGACTAGTTTTCTGGACTCCACAATCACTGCAGATAATGATTGCAGCCATGAGATGAAAAGACACTTGCTCCTTAGAAGGAAAGTTAAGACAGCATATTAAAAAGCAGAAACGTTAGTTGCCGACAGAAGTCCATCTAGTCAAAGCTGTGTATTATCCATTAGTCATGTATGGATGTGAGAGTTGGATTCTAAAGAAAGCTGATCACTTAAGAATTGATGCTTTTGAACTGTAGTGTTGGAGAAGACTCGAGAGTCCCTTGGACTGCACGGAGGTCAAACCAGTCAATCCTAAAGGAAGTTAGTCCTGAATATTCATTGGAAGGAGTGATGCTGAATCTGAAACTCCAATGCTTTGGCCACCTGATGCAAAGAACTGACTCTTATGAAAAGACCCTGATGCTGGGAAGAATTTGAAGGCAAGAGGAGAAGGGGTGGATAGAGGATGTGATGGTTGGATGGCAAAACTGACGTGATGGACATGAGTTCGTGCAAGTTCTGGGTTTTAGTGGTACAGGAAAGCCTAGCATGCTGCAGTCCATGGGATTGCAAAAACTTGGAAATGACTGAGTAACTGAACTGAACATGGAATAAGATGTACTCATACATTTGTCTGCTCTGTTATCTGAGTTGGCTTCCAGGTGGCATAGTGCTAAAGAATCTGCCTGCCAGTACAGGAGATATAAGAGATTTGGTTTCAATTCCTGGGTTGGGAAGATCTCTTGGATTAAGAAATAGCAACCTTGTCTAGTATTCTTGCCTGGAAAATCCCATGGACCAAAGAGTCTTGGGTCTATAATCCATGGGATCACAGAATTGGGCACAACTTGTGATTAAGCACACACACATACTCCTGGGTACGAATGAATGGGAAGACCCAAAGTTTCTTATCTGTAGAGGACAATGTATGCAGCATTGCTTGCTGGGTAGTAGGACAATCTGTAACTTTGCTATCCAGAAAGGGAGAGGAGTATCAAAGAGAAAGACTAGATGGGATGATAAAAGTTATATTCTCATTATAAATTTGTTGCAAATGAGTGTAATCCCTTAGCAGATATCTGGAAGACCTTATGTTGTCAGTAAAGAAAGTAAGATTATTGTAGTCTTGCCCTGAGGTTGCTCTTTGGCTGTTAGGGCTTCCAGTAACACGCCATTATCCATCCCCTTGAAATACATTATGACTCCCATTGATGACAATGGATCCATCAGTTCAGTTCAGTTCAGTTGCTCAGTGGTCATGTGTGGATGTGAAAGTTGGACTGTAAAGAAAGCTGAGCACCAAAGAATTGATGCTTTTGAACTGTGGTGTTGGAGAGAATATTTGAGAGTCCCTTGGACTGCAAGGAGATCCAACCAGTTCATCCTAAAAGAGATCAATCCTGGGTGTTCATTGGAAGGACTGATGTTGAAGCTGAAATTCCAATACTTTGGCCACCTGATGCGAAGAGCTGACTCATTTGAAAAGACCCTGATTCTGGGAAAGATTGAGGACAGGAGGAGAAGGGGACTCAATGGACATGGGTTTGGGTGGACTCTGGGAGTTGGTGATGGACAGGGAGGCCTAATGTGCTGCAGTTCATGGGGTTGCAAAGAGTTAGACACGATTGAGTGAACTGAACTGAACTGACTGAAAGCTCAACATTCAGAAAACTAAGATCGTGTCATTCGTTCCCATCACTTCATGGGAAATAGATGGGGAAACAGTGGAAACAGCTGCAGACTTCATTTTTGGGGGCTCCAAAATCCCCACAACTGACTCATTTGAAAAGAGCCTAATGGTGGGAAAGATTGAGGCAGGAGGAGAAGGGGACGGCAGAGGATAAGATGGCTGGATAGCATTACCAACTCAGTGGACATGAGTTTGAGTAAACTCCAGGGGTTGGTGATGGATAGGGAGGCCTGGCTGTCTGCACTCCATGGAGTCACAACGAGTTGAACACACCTGAACTACTGAACTGAATATGCTATATACTGTGCGAGGAGGTACTGGGGTTTCATTAAGTTTCTTATGTTATTAATAGAAAATGTAGCATTTTAAAAACAGTAATGGCTTTAGAAAAATGACTGTTCTTATAAAGACTTGACTTTAGATTTTTACATATTAATATTTAAAAACTTGTAACTAATTTATATTTTTAGTACTGTCCCCTTAGAAATTTCTGAGAAAATTCTACAGAAGTGTGGGAGGGAATGTTAAATAATATTTATGCCACCTACTTAAATAAGTAGACTGAAGAAATGATCACATTATAGGTTATTCATAAGTTCATTTTAAGACATTTACCATATAGAGATGCCTTAAAAAAAACTAGTAGTAAAACTACCATATGACCCAATAATCCTACTACTGGGCATAGACCCTTAGGAAACCATATTTGGAAAAGACTCCTGCACCCCACTGCTCATCACTGAACTGTTTACAATAGCTAGGACATTGAAGCATCCTAGATGCCGATTGACAGAAACATGGATAAAGAAGTAGTGGTACATATATACAATGGAATATTACTTGGCTATAAAAAGGAATGTGTTTGACTCAGTTCTAGTACGGTAGATGAACCTAGAGCCTGTTACACAGAGTGAAGTAAGTCAGAAAGAGGGGAAAATATCATATACTAACACATATATATGGAATCTAGAAAGATGGTACTGATGAACGTCTTTGCAGAGCAACAGTGGAGACACAGATATAGAGAACAGATTTGTGGACAGGGGAAAAAAGACCTGGGTGAATTGAGAGAGTAGATTGAAATATATACACTGCCATATGTAAAATTAGATAGCCAATAGAAATTTACTGTATGATGCATGAAGCTCAAATTTGGTACTCTGTAATAACTTAGAGGGTAGGATGGGGTGGGAGGTGGAAGGGGGACATTTGTATACCTATGCCTGATTCATGTTACTATATGGCAGAAGCCAACACAATATTGTAAAGCAATCATCTTCCAATTAAAAATAAATTAATTTAAATAATTTTAAAAAATTTACTAGATAATCTTGAAACTATAGTAATAATTATGTAATATTTTCTTACTAGATTTGTAGTTATTTAATTTACTTATATGTTTAAAAAGTGCTTATTCAATATATTTTGTGCTCTCTCATCACTCAAACTCTGCATGTAATTATAGATTGAGATGTAACCTGTATTTCATAATACTGATTTCCAATTTATAACAAATGTTAGCCAGTCAGTTTCTTAATACCCAAGTCGTCAGAAATTTTCGGCAGTTCCTTCTCAAAACTTTAATAATATACCTAAGTGACCTTAGATTTTATTTCTTTACCTGGATGTCAATTCAAAATGCCTGAGGCTGAAATAATATATCTTGCCTGTAGCAGCCCCATGCCACTTGCCCCAACTTGAACCATCCTTACTTTCCCCATCTCCCAACTCTTCCATAGATTACATCCTATTGTATTTGATTTTTTTAGATCGAATTTAAACTCCAGGTTAAGGTCATTCCTCACATTTTTAAAATTTATATTTCCTTTGCCTTTCTGCTTTTTAATATACAGAGACTAATATTTCTTTTTGCAATGACTTTTTCTTCTTTGCCTTTTCATCATTATTCCCTTTAATGACGAATTATTTAATGACTTCTAAGGCTAGCAAGTGTTATGGTTTCTTCATTATTCCCTACAAGACCATAAACCCCTCATTACTCAGTTACTTTTAATTTTATAGTCCCACTGAAACAAAGTCAGTAATACATCCCCGGTAGATCAGACATCTTAACACTGTTTTGTCATCTGACTTAGTTACTAAGTTTTATATCATATAGGTAATTTATAAAGTGTCACCTACATTAAAATAACTTGGTGAAATAAACGTAACATACAATGAACGCATCACATTAGTATTTTTGAATAATATAGATAACTGTCAAAATTTATTTATCTAGAAAGCCCCCTCTTTATTGGGGTGGTTAGAGGAATTGTGTCATTTATGTAACAGAATTCTAATGTACAGAGGGAATAATTGAAAAATAATGATACTGTTGAATTTATTAAGACGGAGTAGATATGTGTATGAATATGGCTGATTCATGTTGTTGTACCACAGAAACTAACACAACATTGTAAAGCAGTTATATTTCAACAGAAAAAAAGGCTGATATCAAAGTGAGCATAATAAATGTAGATCTGTACACACTAGTTCTCATTTATTTTTCCAGATGCACCATCTTTTTTCAAGACTAGTAAGAAACACATTCTTGTATTTTACTGTACAGATTTGGTGGTGTCTGTCTAAATATAAATATACTCCTCTAAATACAAAGCATTTCTAAATATAAATCTAAAAGAGCATGTCTAAATTGAAATCATTTCCTGTGTTTTTTGTTAATAACTCTTTAAGGGTCATTTTATTCTTTGCCAAAACTAATTATAAATGATATCAATAAATCAATTTCTAATTATGCATGTGAGAATTATATGTTTGGTTCATTATCCAAAATACAGTGTCTTAAAAAGTCAAGTCAGCTTGTATTTAATGTTCTTGTAGATTCTTTTACCTCAGTGGTGATTTCTAAATGAACGTGTTAAACAAATTATAAAAAATTGCCTGAGAATGACTGCTAGATTTGCCTGTGTCCTTCATGCAAGTCTTGAAAACACTTTAAAAAATGGAGCATCTACTAGTGCAGGGATATGTCTTACATGCTGAGAAAGACTATATCTCTTATAGACCAGTTTAAAAAATAATCCAGGAAATATAAGTCTAAAGGAAGAATAACTCTTATGTGTGTGTGTGTTTAAGTTCAACCTAAAAATTATTAAAAAGTTATGATTTAATCCTTGGAAGCATTGAGAAAAGATAAAGATAATTGCTTCAATTTGGGGCTGGTTATCCAGAGGTTTCTATAAACAAGGAAAGATCAGAAAGGAAACTTTTTCATTAATTTATATATTTAATTTGTGTTTATTGAGAATCTGCTGGGTATTGAACACAATTCTATGTACCTGATAAATAACAATGATACAAAATAATTAATATTTATTGTAGTTATATAGTTTGTTATTATAGTCATGGAAACTGTATTCTAGCAATGATAGACTAGTACAATGAGTAATTAAATTATATACTATGCCAAAAACAATAAATGGTATTTTAAAAAAGTAAAGCGGGTGAGCATATACATTAAGGTACACTAGGGATAAAGGTAGTTATTTTTAGCTCTAAAAAAATTGATTTTTTACTCGGGATCTCCAGACCCAAATTCCTGCCAAAATTCATTTTTCAGTGTATTGATAATTTTATTTTAACTTTATTCCCCAAATATTGTAGTTGTCTTCAGTATTGAATTTAATGATAAATAAATTGTTGTTTATGTGCCTGGTTAGATCAGACTAATTTGTGATAAATGAAGGATATCCTCAATTTTCTGTCAGTAAATGAGAAGGCAGGTTATAATACTAGGCAGCCTGCAAATGTAGCCAGATAGGAATGTATGATAATGTGCTTCTGTGGAAATTATGTAACTAACAGTAAAAGAGAATGGCTCTGACTGAGAGGTGATCCTCCTTATTGAGGGTTGACATTTGGGATAATTTTAATGAAAGAACAGGATTTGGCCTATGGAATATAGTAACTATCACTTTTGTCTCAAAGCCAAATTCCGCCCCTAAATTGAAGGGAGCACCCCTCAGGGTGGCGCCAAGCCTCCTCTCCCTGAGGTGGAACTGGGAGAGGCTGAAGGCAGCCTCAGAAAAGAATCACAAAGTCATTAACATGAAGGTTACTTTAACAAGTGGAATATTTTGAATAAAAAGATACTGGATTGCATTCTTTCATGGAAGACACAGTGATAATTGGAGAAGGAAATGGCATCCCACCCCAGTATTCTTGCCTGGAGAATCACATGGATGGAGGAGCCTGGTGGGAAACACCCCATGAGATTGCAAAGAATCGGACATAACTGAATGAGTAACACACAGTGAACCATCCACAATCGTCTTGAGGGGTTTTAGGAATATGTGATTTTCTAGACTTCAGTTAGAGTCATAGCAGGCATCAACATTTCTATGGCTGGAAAGAAATGTTCAAGTGTCTAATGTACTGTGCTGTTGACAGTTATTACCCGTTTCTGTGAGATATCAAAGGAAACATAAAGTAGAACAGAGGAAAGATTCACAGTACTTTGAGTTGGAAGATTTGGGTTTAGTCAAAACACTATAACTTATTAAATATGCACCTCAATCCTATCACTTAAATTCTAGGCAATGGTTTTCATGTTGACAAAATGGATATTACAGAAGTTGCTCTGAATATCAGAGTGTTAAAATTATATAAAAATGAGATCATGTGAGTGCCAGTTATGTGCAAACTTTAAAAAGCCTTAAGATGATACTGTGATATTTATGATAGACTAAACTTATTGAAAAATTGGTATGGTTAAATATTTTGTTTGTACAGTATCAGAAAAGAACTATTATACAATTCAAATATATACAATTTAATCTCACATGCTTCTTATTGTGGTTCTGATACCCAGAGTGGGAATTATAGAACTTACATTTATGCACTAGTTCCAAATACCTCTCTTGTAAACCTAATATTTGAATTGGAATGTTCCATGTTTATAAGACTTATGTGATTATCTTGCCAAACAGGTGGAAAATAAGGGATAAATCATATCAACTTATTGAGAATATAATCTAGCATTTTATAATTTGGACATAATTATTTTAACAATAAATGGAGTATATGTCATAGCTAAATTTTAGCATTTTTATTCCAATTCCCCATGTGAATTTTAATTAAAATATGATTATATTTATTATTTATTAATTGCATAACAATATGCCAGCAAATTTGGAAGATTCAGCAGTGGTCACAGGACTGGAAAAAGTCAGTTTTCATTCCAACCACAAAAAAGGCAATGCCAAAAAGAATGCTCAAACTACCACACAATTGTACTTATCTCACAAGCTAGCAAAGTAATGCTCAAAATTCTCCAAGCCAGGCTTCACGAGTACATAAACCATCAACTTCCAGATGTTCAAGCTGGATTTAGAAAAGGCAGAGGAACCAGAGATCCAATTGCCAACATCTGTTTGATCATCGAAAAAGCGAGAGAGTTCCAGAAAAATATCTAATTCTGCTTTCTTGACTATGACAAAGCCTTTGACTGTGTGGATCTAAACAAACTGTGGAAAATTGTTAAAGAGATTGAAATACCAGACTGTCTGGACCTGCCTCCTGAGAAATCTATATGCAGGTCAAGAAGCAACAGTTAGAACTAGACATGGAACAACAGACTGGTTCTAAGCCAGGAAAGGAGTATGTCAAACTGTATGTTGTCACCCTTCTTATTTAACTTATATGCAGAGTACATCATGAGAAATGCTGAATTGGATAAAAGCTGGAGTCAAGATTGCTGGAAGAAATGTCAATAACCTCAGATATGCAGATGACACCATCCTTATGGCAGAAAGTGAAGAGGAGCTAAAGAGCCTCTTGATGAAAGTGAAAGAGAGTGAAAAAGTTGCATCTAATCCCATCAGTTCACAGAAAATAGATGGGGAAACGGGAAACAGTGGAAACAGTGGCAGATTTTATTTTTTGGTCTCCAAAATCACTGCAGATGGGGACTGCAGGCATGAAATTAAAAGATGCTTGTTCCTTGGAAGGAAAGTTATAATCAACCTAGACAGCATATTAAAAAGCATAGACATTACTTTGCCAACAAAGGTCCGTCTAGTCAAGGCTATGGTTTTTCCAGTGGTCATGTATGAATGTGAGAGTTGGACTATAAAGAAAGCTGCTGCTGCTGCTAAATCGCTTCAGTCGTGTCTGACTCAGTGCGACCCCATAGACAGCAGCTCACCAGGCTCCCCTGTCCCTGGGATTCTCCAGGCAGGAATACTGGAGTGGGTTGCCATTTTCTTCTCCAATGCATGAAAATGAAAAGTGAAAGTGAAGTCGCTCAGTTGTGTTTGACTCTTTGTGATCGCATGGACTGCATCCTTCCAGGCTCCTCCGTCCCCATGGGGTGTTCCAGGCAAGAGTACTGGAGTGGAGTGCCATCGCCTTTTCCAAAAGAAAGCTGAGTACCTAAGAATTGATGCTTTTGAACTGTGGTATTGGAGAAGACTCTTGAGAGTCTTGGACTGTAAGGAGATCCAACCAGTCTATCTTAAATGCAATCAGTCTTGAATATCCATTGGAAGGACTAATTCTGAAGCTGATACTCCAATATTTTGGTCACCTGATGTGAAGAACCGACTCATTGGAAAAGACCCTGATGCTGGGAAAGATTGAAGGTGGGAGGAGAAGTGGACAACAGAGGATGAGATGATTAAATGGCATTACCAACTCAGTGGACATGAGTTTGAGTAAACTCCGGGAGTTGGTGATGGACAGAGTGGCCTGGTATGCCACAGTCCATGGAGTTGCAAAGAGTTGGACAAAACTGTGTAACTGAACTGAATGACATAACATTACAAGGTTTAGAAATTATATTATGTGGTTAATTAAGTAGAAGTGTTTTTTTTCCTCCTATTTATTTTCTTAAAATTTTTTTCAGAACAGTTTTAGATTTGCAGAAAAAGGGTGGATATATTTTGAGAACTCCCATATATCTCACATCATTTATAGTATTATCAATAATAATATGTTAACCAGCATACTATATGAATATGGTAGCTTTGTCACAAAGAACCTAGATTAATACATAATTACCAACTAAATTCAGGCTTTCATTTTCTGTCTTTTTTGTGTTCCAAGATTCAATCTAGGATTCTATGTGACATTTAATTTCCTTAGGTTTCTCTTGTCTGTAACAGTTTTTCTGACTTCCTGTTTTTAAAGACTATCTTGTGAGTTAGGCACCACTGTCAAGATATTTTGTTGGATGCCTCTATTGGAATTNTCCGTTCCCCTGCCAGTAAAGAAAGAGTTTGTGATGTAGAGACCGTAATTAAAAATTCCCCAACATAGTCAGAATCAATTACTGCTGGGAATACAGTCAGTCCTCTTAATGCTGCACTAATTCTCCCCAAAAGCAAACCGAAAGTTCCTCTTGGCAATGGGCCAAAAACATTAGTCCGTAGTTTATAAACACCTCCTCCTGGGGCGCTGGAAAATCATCATAGAACATAGAAGCAGGAAATGTAAACCGCCGATTTTCTCTCCCTACTTCAACTTTATCAGCAGCCACCGGGAATAGGGATGCATAAGGTGGTGCAGAAGGGTTAACAGCCTTGGAAGTTCGTTTTCTATTTAATAAAACCTTCCGAAAGGCAGCAGTCATTGCCTCTACAGAATCTGAATCCTCCCCCCAACTCACTTCTCCATCTGTCTCGGTGGATGAATCTGTACTATCATCCGGAGGCTTGGGCGGAGGCCAAGGTGAAGCCCCCTCCTCACATTCGCCTTCCTTCTTCTCTCCCACAAACACATCCTCATGCAGGGGATCATCATCCTTCTTAAGAGGACACGAGGTGGCCTCACTGTCAGCAATCATTAATTTAAAAGCCTGCGTTATGGCACTACATAAAGTCCACAGCTTTAAAGAAATCACATTTCCGTTTTGATGCTGCCTTCTTAACTCCTTTAGTATCTTTTAAATTCAACTGTATTTCTGTTTGATATTTAAACCAATAGCAATGCTTCTCTATAAGACAGAACACCTCACTCAAACGGCGAGTAGATGTTTTAACTCCTAT
The DNA here is from genome assembly GCA_006410735.1 of Raphicerus campestris. Taxonomy (NCBI): domain Eukaryota; kingdom Metazoa; phylum Chordata; class Mammalia; order Artiodactyla; family Bovidae; genus Raphicerus; species Raphicerus campestris. Next base: position 305,881 of record SJYW01011139.1, read on the forward strand.
CGAATGCAGGAGCCCCTTAGCCAGCTCCATGTATTGTGACCTTAAAGACGGGGAATTCCCCATGGTTTTTTCTTTTTCTTTTGTCTTATTTTTCTTTTTCTTTTTATTTTTCCCGAAAGTCCCCCTTAGAGCGTCCTGCGCTGCCGGAGTGCCTACCCTTTTGGTTCTTTTCTTTTCTTTTTTTCTGAAAGTCCCCCTTTCAGCTTTCCGCCCCGGGGTGCTTACCCTCTCGGTTCCGTCGTGCCCCGAGTCGAGCGCCAGATGCTAGCGACGGAATGAAACACCAACACGGCCGAGTGGTTTGAATCTTTTTCTTTATTCTTCTTATTCTCTCATTCTCTCTGCTGCTTCTTGCAGCTGCCTTATTTTATATCTTTTCCACAACAATTTACAGGGCAAGTTGCCAAACACTATGATTCAATGACTATACAATGCGCAGGCGCGGGGCGAGATAACCTTTACCTTAACTTATTTACTGCAGCTAAGACTTTGTTTTGGGAAACTTCCTTATCAACTCAGAATCCTTGTGACCCTGGGTCTGTTCTTTTTTGAAGGACCAGAGAAACATCCTTGTGTGCAAGAGTCTTCCCAGCCTCCCTTATACTTTGTTCCCTACACAGTTAGATACCCACCACCTAGATTCTACTCTTGCCATTTTGCTATTCTTTTACCTATCCATCCCTCTATTCTTCAATCTGTATTATTTTTAATTTCACTTTATAGTAAATTATAGTCATTTCCCTCTAAATACGTTAGTATTTTGGGCTGGGCAAAAAGTTTGCTGGGTTTTTCATAACATCTTACAGAAAAACTTGAACATACTTTTTGGCCAACCCAATACATATCATCAGCTAATGATCAATATTTGAACAGAGCTTCCCCACCCTTATCTTTTGAGATTCACATAATGTACATTTGGTGAAATGCACAGATCTTAAGTGTATCATTTAGTGAGTCTCAACAAATTCCCACACCCCAGCAACCTGAGCCCCTGTCACATTATACAGAATTTTACTATCATTTCAGAAAGTGCCCTCATGAGCCTTCCCAGCTGGTCCCTGAAACTACACTTCTTTTAATTTTTTTCCATCATAGATTAGTTTTGTCTGTCTTACAACTTCATATAAATGGAAACATACAGAGTACAGTCTTTAGTGTCCGGCTTCCTTCACTCAGCATAATGCCTTTCCCCCCAAACCTTAACATTAAAAACTCTTTATTTATTTACTTGGCTGTGTCAGCTCCAAGTTGCAGCATGTGGGCCTTTTGCTGCGCATGCCGGCTCTGCAGCTGCAGCACGGCCTGGCTGTGCACGTGTGTGCTCAGCTGCTCCAGTCGTGTCCACCTCCCTGTGGCCGTGTGGACCATATCTGCCTGCTCCTCTGCCCCTGGGGTTCTCCAGTCAAGCATACTGGAGTGGGTGCCATGCCCTCCTCCAGGAGATTTTCCCAACCCCGAGATCAAACCCATGTCTCCTGTACTGCAGGTGGATTCTTTATACCCACTGAGCAACCTGGGAAGCCCATGACTATATCACGATGTAACCTATTTGATCAGCAAATGGCCATTAGGTCTGTGTTCAGTTTCCAGCCGTGGTAGAAACAGTGTGACTATTTCGTATGTCTCCTGGGACACCTGAGCAAGAGTTTCTTCAGAGCTGTAGTTGTGAAACTTTTTGATCTAGGAAATCTGTTATTATTTTTTATATTTGAATTTAAGACTGAGAGATCTAAAAGATAAATATCTGTTTATTTAACAAAGATAAGCTATGTGATATTCTACAGAAGACAGGAATTAAGACCATCCCTAAGAAAAAGAAATGCAAAAAGGGAAACTGGCTGTTTGAGGAGTCCTTACAAATAGCTGTGAAAAGAAGAGAAGCGAAAAGGAAAGGAGAAAAGGAAAGATATATCCATTTGAATGCAGAATTACAAAGAATAGCAAGGAGAGATAAGAAAGCCTTCCTCAGTGATCAATGCAAAGAAATAGAGGAAAACAACAGAATGGGAAAGACTAGAGATCTCTTCAAGAAAATTAGAGATACCAAGGGAACATTTCATGCAAAGATGGGCACAATAAAGGACAGAAACAGTCTGGACCTAACAGANCCTCAGATATGCAGATGACACCATCCTTATGGCAGAAAGTGAAGAGGAGCTAAAGAGCCTCTTGATGAAAGTGAAAGAGAGTGAAAAAGTTGCATCTAATCCCATCAGTTCACAGAAAATAGATGGGGAAACGGGAAACAGTGGAAACAGTGGCAGATTTTATTTTTTGGTCTCCAAAATCACTGCAGATGGGGACTGCAGGCATGAAATTAAAAGATGCTTGTTCCTTGGAAGGAAAGTTATAATCAACCTAGACAGCATATTAAAAAGCATAGACATTACTTTGCCAACAAAGGTCCGTCTAGTCAAGGCTATGGTTTTTCCAGTGGTCATGTATGAATGTGAGAGTTGGACTATAAAGAAAGCTGCTGCTGCTGCTAAATCGCTTCAGTCGTGTCTGACTCAGTGCGACCCCATAGACAGCAGCTCACCAGGCTCCCCTGTCCCTGGGATTCTCCAGGCAGGAATACTGGAGTGGGTTGCCATTTTCTTCTCCAATGCATGAAAATGAAAAGTGAAAGTGAAGTCGCTCAGTTGTGTTTGACTCTTTGTGATCGCATGGACTGCATCCTTCCAGGCTCCTCCGTCCCCATGGGGTGTTCCAGGCAAGAGTACTGGAGTGGAGTGCCATCGCCTTTTCCAAAAGAAAGCTGAGTACCTAAGAATTGATGCTTTTGAACTGTGGTATTGGAGAAGACTCTTGAGAGTCTTGGACTGTAAGGAGATCCAACCAGTCTATCTTAAATGCAATCAGTCTTGAATATCCATTGGAAGGACTAATTCTGAAGCTGATACTCCAATATTTTGGTCACCTGATGTGAAGAACCGACTCATTGGAAAAGACCCTGATGCTGGGAAAGATTGAAGGTGGGAGGAGAAGTGGACAACAGAGGATGAGATGATTAAATGGCATTACCAACTCAGTGGACATGAGTTTGAGTAAACTCCGGGAGTTGGTGATGGACAGAGTGGCCTGGTATGCCACAGTCCATGGAGTTGCAAAGAGTTGGACAAAACTGTGTAACTGAACTGAATGACATAACATTACAAGGTTTAGAAATTATATTATGTGGTTAATTAAGTAGAAGTGTTTTTTTTCCTCCTATTTATTTTCTTAAAATTTTTTTCAGAACAGTTTTAGATTTGCAGAAAAAGGGTGGATATATTTTGAGAACTCCCATATATCTCACATCATTTATAGTATTATCAATAATAATATGTTAACCAGCATACTATATGAATATGGTAGCTTTGTCACAAAGAACCTAGATTAATACATAATTACCAACTAAATTCAGGCTTTCATTTTCTGTCTTTTTTGTGTTCCAAGATTCAATCTAGGATTCTATGTGACATTTAATTTCCTTAGGTTTCTCTTGTCTGTAACAGTTTTTCTGACTTCCTGTTTTTAAAGACTATCTTGTGAGTTAGGCACCACTGTCAAGATATTTTGTTGGATGCCTCTATTGGAATTTGTCCCATCTTTTACTCTCTAATGATTAAACTGAGTTTATAGTTTTGGGGGATAAAAACCGTTGAGTTAAGTGAAATTGCTTTATCTCACATTAAGGGTATATAACTTAGATGTTCTAAAGAATAATAGTGTATAGCAACCTGGGGTTTTAAATCCATGAATCAAGGTAAATAGGACATGGTGAAACAGATGGCCAGAGTGAAAATCAGTGTTTTAGCACTGAACTAAAATGGACAGGAACAGGCAAGTTTAATTTGGATAATCATTGTTTATACTACTATGGACAAGAATCCCTAGAAGAAATGGAGTAGTCCTTGTAGTCAACAAAAGAATCTGAAATGCCGTACTGGGGTGAAATCTCAAAAATGACAGAATTATCTCAATTCATTTTGAAGGCGAAGCATTCAACATCACGGTAATCCAAGATTATGCCCCAATGAAGCTGAAGTTAAATGCTTCTGTGAAGACCTCCAAGACCTTCTAGAACTGTTATTAATTTAAGATATTGATTTCATCATAGGGAAATGGAATGCAAAGGTACGAAGTCAAGAGATACTTGGAGTAACAAGCAAGTTTGGGAGTATGTAATGATGCAGGGCAAAGAGTAACAGTTTCACCAGGAGAACGAACTGATCATAGCAAACACCCTCTTGTAACAGTATTAGAGTCAACTCTACACGTGGACATCACCAGATGGTCAACATCAAAATCAGATTGATTATATTCTTTGTAACTGAAGATGTAGAAGCTCTGTAAAGTCAACAAAACAAAACAAAAAACCCCAAAAGACCTGGAGCTGACTGTGGCTCAGATCATCAGCTCTCTATTGCAAAATCTAGGCTTAAATTGAAAAAAGTAGGGAAAACCACTAGGCCTTTCAGGTATAGCCTGAATTAAATCCCGTATGATTATACAGTGGAGGTAATGAATAGATTCAAATGATTAGATCTGGTAGAATGCCTGAAGAGCTATGGACAGAGATTTGTAACATTGTACAGGTAGTGATGACCAAAACCATTCCAAAAGGAAAACAAAACCAAGAAGGCAAAGTGATTGTCTGAGGAGGCCTTGCAGCTAAGATGGGACAAAAGAGAAAGGGAAAGATGTACCCAAATTAATGCAGAGTTTCAGAGATTAGCAAGGAGAGATAAGAAAACTGTCTTAAGTGATCAATGTAAAGAAATAGAGGAAAACAATAGAAAGGAGAAGACTAGAGATCTCTTCAAGAAAATTGGAGATTCCAAGGGAACATTTCCTATAAATATGGGCACAAAATAGAACAGAAACAGCAAGGACCTAACAGAAGAGGAAGAGATTAAGAGGAGGTGACAAAAATACACATAAGTAATGTACATAGAATGATCTTACTGACACTATAATGATGGTGATATGGTCACTAACCTAGAGCCAGACATCCTGGTATGTGAAGTCAAGTGGACCTTAGGATGTATTAATAAATAAATAAAAATGTAGCTCAGTCGTGTCCAATTCTTTGCCACCCTGTGGGCTGTAGCCTACCAGGCTCCTCCCTCCATGAGATTCTCTAGGTAAGAAGACTGTAGTGGGTTGCTATTTCTTTCTCCAAGGGATCTTCCCGACCCATGGATCGAACACGGGTCTCCCACATTGCAGGCAGACACTTAACCTCTGAGCCATCAAGCCCCAGCCAAAGTTAGTGGAGGTGATGGAATTCCAGCTGAGCTATTTAAAATCCTAAAAGATGATGATGTGAAACTGCTGTACATTAGCTTCCTTTATGGCTCAGCTAGTAAAAATTTTGCCTATAGTGTGGGAGACCTGGGTTTGATCCCTGAGTTGGGACGATCTGATGGAGAAGGGAAAAGCTGCTCACTCCAGTATTCTGGCCTGGAGAATTCCATGGATGACTGAGCAACTTTCACTATCAATATGTTAGCAAAAGTGGCCACAGGACTGGAAACGGTCCAATCCCAAAGAAGGACAATGCCAAAAAATGATCAAACTGCAGCACCTAAAAAGTGAAGTGAAGTCGCTCAGTCGTGTCCGACTCTTTGTGACCCTGTGGACGGTAGCCCACCAGGCTCCTCCGTCCCTGGGATTCTCCAGGCAAGAATACTGGAGTGGGTTGCCATTTCCTTCTCCAGGGGATCTTCCCAACCCAGGGATTGAACCCAGGTCTCCCACATTGCAGGCAGATGCTTTAACCTCTGAGCCACCAGGGAAGCACAATCGCCCCCATTTCACATGCTAGCACAGTAATGCTCAAAATCTTTCAAGCTGGGCTTCAACAGTATGTGAACCGAGAATTTCCAGATGTACAAGCTGTTATTTAGAAAAGGCAGGGTAACCAGAGATCAAATTGCCAACCTTTGCTGAATCATAGAGAAACATGGGAGTTCCAATAAAACATCTACTTCTGCTTTATTGACTACACTAAAGCTTTTGACTGTGTGGAGCACAACAAACTGTAGAGAATTATTCAAGGGATGGGAATGCCAGACCACCTTACCTGTCTCCTGAGAAACCTGTATGCAGGACAAGAAGCAACATTTAAAACCAGACTTGGAACAACAAATTGGTTAAAATTTGGAAAAGGAGTACATGAAGGCTGTATATTGTCACCTTGCTTCTTTAATTTATATGCAGATTACATCATGGGGAATGCCAGGCTGGATGAATCAAAAGCTGGATCAAGATTGCCTGGAGAAATATCAATTACTTCAAATATGCAGGTGATGTTATTTTAATGACAGAAATCAAAGAGGAACTAAAGAGCATCTGATGAAGTTGAAAGAGGAGAGTGTAACAGCTGGCTTAAAGCTCAACATTTAAAAAACTATGATCAAGACATCCAGTCCTATAACTTCATGGCAAATAGGTAGGGAAAAATTGGAAATAGTGACCAAGTTTTTTTCTTGTGCTCCAAAATCACTGTGGATGGTGACTGTATCCATGTAATTAAAAGGCACTTGCTCTTTGGAAGAAAAACTATGACAGACCTAAAAATATAATTTCTTCTTTGTCAGGTTATATTTTCTCCCTTTCCATAATGTACTGGTTGAAAATATACCACAATGCATACCTCACACTTAACAGGTGTGGAGTTAAGCTCCACTTCTTGTGGGTGGAGCATCTATATAAATGTTGGATTCTTTCATATGAGAGATTTTTCTCTTCTCCTGTATTGTTTTATTCAATAATTTATAAAGATAGACTTTTGGATATATTTTAAGCTTTGTGTTATTGTCCAGTACTGTTTTATATTTTTGTGTAAAAATTATTTTAGCTTAGCCATTGGAAGCTCTTTCAGATGGCTTTTGGGTATTTTCCTTCGTTGGTGTGTGTGTGTTTAAGTATTTCCTTACTTTCTTGTGCTATAGAATAGTCTAGGCTAATCATGTATTATGTGCTTAATTCGGAAATTAGCTAGGTCTGTAAGGAGTTTTGGTTCCTCTCTTTGGAAAATGATGTTAGAAACTGGGATTTGGGTCCAGGTGTGCTTGTGTAATGTGAATATATGACATTAACCTTTTGTCAAAACACACAGACCTTTTTAGCATTAAATCAGTCAATGTCTGCCAAAAAATCATTTAGGAGTTGAAGAATAACACAATAAAATCTAGAAATGGATGTAATAATCTAACATTCAGCATAAAAAAAATTGAATATGAGGGTTGTATAATTGTTTGGTTTTCTATGTTCTTTTCAACCCCAAACAACTAGCATCTGCTGGATTGCTTTTTCTATGAATTACTTTAAATATTTTTCTTTGTTTTGCTTGTTATTTCTCTTTTTCTTTGGAAGTAAAATGAAGTAGAATACAACATAGAACATCTGTTTTCATTGGTTTGTTAACATTAACAGTGTTTTCGTGCATTTATTAAGGAATATCCATTCCTATATATTTCCTATAGTTCAGTTCAATCGCTCAGTCATGTCCCACTCTTTGCGACCCCATGAATCGCAGCACGCCAGGCCTCCCTGTCCATCACCATCTCCTGGAGTTCACTCATACTCAAGTCCATTGAGTCACTGATGCCATCCAGCCATCTCATCCTCTGTCGTCCCCTTCTCCTCCTACCCCCAATCCCTCCCAGCATCAGAGTCTTTTCCAATGAGTCAACTCTTTGCGTGAGGTGGCCAAAGTACTGGAATTTCAGCTTTTAGCATCATTCCTTCCAAAGAAATCCCAGGGCTGATCTCCTTCAGAATGGACGGTTGGATTTCCTTGCAGTCCAAGGGACTCTCAAGAGTCTTCTCCAACACCTCAGTTCATTCAGACAGTAGGAAATTTCAGTGTTGNTAGCATCATTCCTTCCAAAGAAATCCCAGGGCTGATCTCCTTCAGAATGGACGGTTGGATTTCCTTGCAGTCCAAGGGACTCTCAAGAGTCTTCTCCAACACCTCAGTTCATTCAGACAGTAGGAAATTTCAGTGTTGATAAAATTATTGACCATAGGAACATTAAAATTATATCTCCTGTAGTAATAACCAGTACAAGAGTTGTATATTAATTAGGAAATCAATAGACTTATCAATAAAAAGGCAGCCTTTGATAGAATGATATTGTTGGACGACCAAGTAGCTGAGAGGCCAGAAGTTAATAACTCATCAAGTGACTTACTTGATTTTAGGTTACACTCAAATTTCCTCTTCTTAGGTTCCACAATGACTTCATATGGTGACTGCAGCCGTGAAATCAGAAGACAATTGCTTCTTGGCAGGAAAGTGATGACAAACGTAGACAGTATGTTGAAAAGCAGAGATATTACTCTGCCCACAAAGGTCCATATTGTCAAGGCTTCAGTCTTCCTAGTAGTCATTTATGGTTGTGAGAACTGGGCCATAAAGAAGGCAGAATGCCAAAAAATGATACCTTCAAAATGTGTTGCTGGAGAAGACTCCTGAAAGTCCCTTGGATAGCAAGGAGATCAAACCAGTTAATCTTAAGGGAGATCAACCCTGATACAAAAACACTCTCAAATTATATATGAAGAGGTAACAGGTAGAAAGAAAATGTCAGATGCTGCAAATTATCCATTCATGTAACTTGTTTTATAAGAACAAAGGCTGTGATGGTAGCTTAGTCACTAAGTCATGTCCAGCTCTTGGGATCCCAAGGCCTGTAGCCTGCTAGGCTCCTCTGTCCTTGGGATTTTCCAGGCAAGAATACTGGAGTGTTTTGCCATTTCCTTCTCCAGGAGATCTTCCCAACCCAGGGATATAACCCAGGTCTCCTGCAAGGCAGGCAGATACTTTACCAACTGAGTAACCTTACTTGTTTGATTTCTAAAACACTTACTTTGTATTTCCTATCATAACTCTATAAATTATTCCAAACTGGCAGAATATTTATGAAAAACTTAACCAATTTTATCCTTTCTCATAAATCCTGTTCATTATTATTTGAAACTATTTTTTTAGCAATATATGTTAGAGAATCTGTGCACTGAATTTAAACCAAATTATTCTAGGAATACAGTTTCATTATGTGAATATTTCATGCCAACCACAATTCAAACATAACAATAAAAGAAAAATTACTGCAACAAAAGTAGCTCAAATTTTCCTTCTAAATTATTTTATTCCAGAGGCAAAGTGTCATTTACTTGTTTTTAAGAATATAAAGAAGAGCCTTCATTTTTTTCATTTGTTTGCATTTTGTTGTTTGGAACTGTTTTACCTTGTTTAATTTGTAAATCAGTTAAGAACATTTTAATGAATCATAATGGTCCAAATTATAATAGGATAGTTCTTCAAAATGATGCTTTTTCCATAAGTTGTTCTATCAGGATTTATGGAAAGGGAAATAATGAAATAACAACAACAAAAATAATGTCAAAGTTGAGAAATCCTTCAACTTTTCCTAGAAACACCTAAATGTATAATGAAAGCATTATTGATTTTGTTGTATATATAATGACATCTTTTATTATTATCATTATTTTAATTTTATTTTTACTTTATTTTACTTTACAATACTGTATTGGTTTTGCCATACATTGACATGAATCTGCCACAGGTGTATGCGAGCTCCCAACCTGAACCCCCCTTCCACCTCCCACCCCATATCATCCCTCTGGATCATCCCCGTGCACCAGCCCCAAGCATCCTGTATCCTGTNTAAGACTTGCTTTGCAGAAAACATTTGATGGCTAAAAATAATTTGGAATCCCTTGACTGTTTGGTCTCTGAGGTGCCCTTTTCGCTCTATAATTTTAAGGTAGCACCTGCTAATTGGCTCCAATCATACGCCCAGGTCAGAGGCTAACAGCTTGTGGCGAGAAGTCCTGAGACTAGGTTTCAACTCATTTTAGCAGTTTGCTCACTTCTTTACATTTGACACTTGGGGTTACATATGAAGCTTTTTTTTCTTTCTTCTTCTTCTTTTTTTTTTTTGTAGGAGCATTACTATTTTGAAGCAAATTCTCTGCATCCTGGGAGGCTGTACAGGGGAGTCTGTCTCCCATCTCATTTCCCCTCTGTGGCAGCTTTGGGATGGTGGTCGGCTCTGTGAGGGAGGTCAAGGTCATGTCTTTGTCCATCTTTTCTGGAGTCTCGTTGCACCTCTACCCCAAGAGGGGTCACTGCATGTGCAGTGAGTAATTTCATTCACGGGTCACAGGAGACGGTGCACCTTACCACCTTCAGACCAAGGATAAAGACTCACAAAGCCCTCCCTAGTCCCAGAAGCTCAGCCATAGGGTGGCTCCAGCAGCTGTGTCGTGAACGCCCGTTCCATGCATCAGACTTCAATTCACCGCCTCTGCTTATCTGCTCTTAGAATCTGTTCTTTAGGAATCATGCCACGAAACCTGCTTTTGGGGAGACAGCTGAAGAACCCCTTTACCCTCCAATGTGCTTTCTTATTTTCCTTTAAAATCAACTTTATTAAGGCATAAGTGATATACAATAGTGCGATCCCAGCTTAAGAGCACAGTTCTTCACTTCTGAGAACTGTATTCCTGTGTGACTACCAACCCAGTGTAGACATCGAGCATGTCCACAATGCCATCCCTCTGTGTACTGTGCATGCCAGGACAGTATGGTGGATAAGAGAGGGCAGTGGCTGATGGAAACCTCTGCGCTGGATTGGGATCGAGTTATATGAAATACGTTTTCAACATCCATACAATGTGGACACTTAAAATGTGTACTGTTTACGGTAGAGGACATTGAAGCTTAGAAAGATTAAATACATTTCTCTCTGCCACAGCCCAGGGTTGATCCTAGATCCCACACAGGCTCAGCAGATTTCTATCCCATGCTCTTAACTACTGTCCTAGTCTGCCTCCCTTCAACATCATATTCATAGATGGAAGCGATGAAGGCTGGGGACTAGCCACCTGGCCCATTACATACAGAAGGAAACAAGAAGGAAACCACCTCACCCGGGGGTGAGGTGGTTTAGGCAGCGAAGCAGTGGTGAGGCCCAGGTCAGGGCCCACATTCAGCATACAGAGTCCAGCAATGGTGCCTGCATAGCGATGTCGGTGCCTTCACACCAAATATGCCTCAGCTCCTGTGGGGTCTCTGCACACAAGAAAAGCTCGTAATGTCCTATTTTATTACAACGACTCTTCACGTGAACATGGAATGCCCCACAGTCACACTTCTCAGACCAAGCAGAATGAGCGATGACTCCTGCTAGGATCCTGTTAAAGTGCAGATGCTGATTTAGAAAAGATTTCTTGTTGTTGATACTTAGTCGTTAAGTCCTTTCTGACTCTTTTGGACCCCATGGACTGTAGCTCACCAGGCTTCTCTGTCCATGGGATTTCCCAGGCAAGAATACTGGAGTGGGCTGCCATTTCCTTCTCCAGCTGATCTTTCCAACCCAGGGATTGAACCCACAGCTCCTGCCACATCTCTTGCATTGCACGCAGACTCTTTACCTCTGAGCCACCAGGGAAGCCTCTAGAAAGGCGAGGGAGCTCCAAAATGTTTTTGAAAAATTCAAAAACAAAATTAAGTGAATTCAGTTTAGACATTTTCTTAATTTTCCTCTCTCCCTAACGAGGACACACAGGCACACGCGTCACAGCCATAGAACACAGTGAGCATCTGATATGAACCTCGACGTAGTCACGAAAAACCTTGACTAGAAGACAAATCCTTGGACGTGGGTTGACTGGTCATGCCCACAAACCGCAATGAATATTTCATTTTCCTACACTTTCCAGCTGGAATTAGATATCACAGGACTAAGTATTTTGATTGACTCCACATCTGGGTCCCTGGACACCGCAGATCCCCAGGACTGCGCGGCCGCACTCCGAGGTTTTCATGGCACTCTGCCAGAGCCACTTTTGGCCTGTGATTGATTGATAGATAGATCCCGATCCAAGTCCAATTGCTCTTCCTTTCTGTCTAGAAGGATTTGGGATTTATTGATCTCCGTCCAGGCTCATCTGGGGAGAACAATGTGGCTACAGCAGAGAGAATGCCACTTGGGGTCCCGCGTTGTGCATTTTTGTTTCTCCTGCCAACTCCGACCGAGGCTTTATCTCCGGTGCTTTTGGCAGCTGGTAGGCATGATGCCTGCCTGAGACTAGTCTGATTCCCCATTCCGCTGCATGTCCTTTGATGGCATATTCATTTAGGCACATTAGTCTTACAGATGCAGGCTGACCCAGTTAGCTCTACATGCGTTGTGAATCCAGTTAATTGTATATCAACTAATTGCATAATTTATTTATTAATGGAGTGAATTAAGATCCAAATGCCGCAGCTCCTCTTCAGAGCATCAGGGTGGTAAGAGGCAAGGCTTTGGAAGAATTTCACATTTTAGAGCCACGATTCCACTCTTCCCCAAAGTTAATCTTGTTTTTTTTTTTTAACTTTGAAAAAAGAATCATGTCGTGAAATGAGATTTTTTTAAAAAACTATATTGCTAAAATAATAATAAACCTTTATATTTTGCTACATAATATTGGGAAACAAATATTGACAGATCACATTGGTGCCACCCAAGAGAACAGTTCTGAGAATACATATTCCCAGTTTAGAAGGAATCCAGGTTTTTCCTCTATCCTCCAGGTATCCCCTCCTGAAATGATGGTGCATTGCTGAATGGTCACAACTACACGAGTCTCTAAGCTGAAGGAGATGGAGTCTAACCAGCCGTGAGCCCCAGAATCCTGGCCATGGATGCTGCCTCTCTATAGAAGGAGGTTGCCGCTTGCTGGGTTCCAGCAGCAAAAAGCAAAGGTGCAGAGTGACTTCTTGCTAACAGCCTGCCCTAAGCAACCACCCTACTATCCTCAAAGTCTTCTCAGTGCTGGTTTGGGGAGCAAATCGTCACAGCTGTTTTTGTAGCTTTCCCACACAAGTGCAGGAATAGCATTTAGGGACGGGGAAGCCCGGTGGGCTGCCATCTATGGGGTCGCACAGAGTCGGACACGACTGAAGCGATTTACCAGCAACCAGCAGCAACAAATACTTTACATAGGAAATGAGCTCAAAAAGCTCTGGAAGAGGAGTGGGAACAAGAAGGGACCCCGCTAAGGGGCGTGTTATCAAGCAAGACATCGCTGTGAGAACCTCTGGGAGACTGGAGCATCCTCAGCTGTCCTCCCTGGGAGTGAAGAAGCTGCCTCCAATTTGTCCTCCAGTTCTCACCTGCCATCGCTTTTCCTGGGAGTGTTCACTCCTTGGTGTTTGTCGGAAGAGGATCTCTTCAATGGCCTGAGAGAATGTCCTCAGGGGGAGAATCGCAGGTGTTTTTGAAGACATTCTCGAGGCTGGAATGGAATGCCAAGAGCCTGGGGAGATGAGCAGGACACTGATGGCCAGAAGAAACCCGGGACTAAAGAAGCCCACAGCAGCCCAGCGTAACATCAGCCCAGCATAACAGCTTCCTGTCGATCTACACAGGGCCCAGAGGAAACTGACCGCTTCCCCTACAGAAAGACATTTCCCTGCCCAGCCCTGGTTTTGACTCTTCCACACCTTGCAGAATCCTAATTTCCTGCCTCAGTTTAAATCTTTTCCCAGAGGGACTCCCTGTGAGCCACATAAATTCCTTTTGGGGGAAGTACATTGAAGGGGTGGCAGAGGACGGCATGATCAGATGGCATCACCGACTCCATGGACATGAGTTTGAGCAAACTCCAGGAGATAGTGGAGGATGGGGAAGTTTGGTGTGCTGCAGTCCCTGGGGGTCAGAAAGAGTCAGACAGGACTTAGCGACTGAGCAACAAAGTTCATACCCACAGGAATGCACTCTGTCCTTAGTTCCTGAGAAAACAGTTAAAATGTTACCTCTGTGTGTGTGTGTGTGTGTGTGTGTGTGAGGGGGTGGTTTCTCAGTCAGTGTAGGAGTTGGTGAATCTAATACAGTATTATCTTGTTAGCATAAAATAATAATACCTTGCCTTCATATATTATTTTTATAATTTGCAATGCACTTGGGTTTCTGAATTGATTCTACCCAAAACTACTAGGAAGAGGCATTTTTAGGCATCAGCAAGAAGAAAACCACATCCCTAGGAGGGTAAATCAGGCCCTGGGGCAGCATGGGGTAGCTATTAAGAACTCAGTTGACTGGGACCTCCCTGCTGGTCGAGTGACTAAAATTACTCTCCCACTGCAGGGGCGGGGTGAGTTCTATCCCTGGTCAGGGAAATATGTCTCCAAACGCAGCAACTAAGAGCTTGCATGCTGCCACTAAACAAACAAAGAGAAAACACACCAAAGATCTCACTTGCTGTAACTAAGACCCAACACATCCAAATAAATAAACATATGCAAAAAAAGATGAATTCGGTTGACCTGGGTCCCAGCCTTGGCTCCTTTGTGTACCAGCTGTGAGCCCCAAGATGACTTCCTAAGCCTGCCCCCGCCATGAGACTGCCTCCTCAAATATAAAGTGAAATTTAAAATAGTGCCTCCATAGGGTTGTCTTGGGACTTAAGCAGGATAATGAAGTTGGGGTGAGTCACCAGTACTTACTATGAACTGACTCAGCTGAAACTGCCCAGTGTGTCCAGGGCTTGAGCCTGGTTTCTTGGGCTGTGGGTCTTGTGCACTTTTCCACCATCCAGGTTCTTGGTTAAATCCTGAAAAGTGAGTCCAAATCAGGCATTTTGAGGTTGGGTTTGTGCTGAACTTTCTCTTCAATTCCTACAAAGCCTGTAGTCGACCTCTGTGTATGACATGGGAGGGAGGGGGTTTCCCAGGCACGTGAATAGAGATAAAATGACTGAAAAAATAAGAATAAAAACAGAGACGGATCCAAATAGCTGCACGGCTTTAAGAGAATGAATACCATGTACCCGGCACAAAACAATCTTAATAGGAATAAATTTGCCTTTTTATGCTGAGAAGAGGCTGAAATGAAGCTTGCAGGGTCTTGGTGTTGCGGTATCATCTTTATGTTCCTAAATGAATAACAGATAAAGGATCCATCTTATTACAGGAGAAAGGGCCAAATGTGTTTGCTTTCAAGCACAGAATAAAATGAAATGCGTATTCTCAATGTGGAACTTCATTTTGATTACCCGTCTGGAGGAGACGAGCAGAGAAAAGCC